>MJUU01021688.1:65457-77901 GCA_002080025.1 Modiolus philippinarum
GGGAGCATAAGACTTCCATCCTATGCGCGATTTTATGATCGTACTTCCTTGCCATCCAGAATTTTACGCCCGACCAGAGGGTGGTGAATTTGGGCATGGCAATAATCTCGTGGTGGATATGGTCCAAAGCCTTACCGCGAGCGATCGGAGCTCCACACCGGCTGCACGCCTTAGGAAATAGCCTCGAATGCCTCTTGCATTTATCGCTTGGCGATATGGAGGGGTACGTTTATTTATGGCCTCGAACCGTCTTGATTCAGCACTGGGGTCCGAGCGACGGCCGTCGGCGGGGATGGGAATTATAGGACCTTCCCTCGAAATCCTGGTCATCGATGCGGTGAGCATACCTTTCGGCAACGCATCTGCTGCAGTCATATCCCGGGATCTCATCGTTAATAAGCACTCTCTCCCACCGGTGCTTGCAACCAGGGGTTGGTGTGGTCGTGGGGGCTTGGGGGTATTCTCACGATCCAAGTCCCTTTGATTTTCCAGGAAAAATTCCTGCATCATTCTTTATCTTATACTCGATAGAACTCATCCAGATTTTTTCGATACTTTCCATTCGTCTTGGGGCTCGTGAGATCGATGGTCATGAATCCGTGAGGCTTGAGCCGGGCTGAGATCGCTGCAATTGTCCCGGCGGATATGATGGCGATTCTTGGCATCTTGCTCGAAGAGTAAGATGAAGTTCGCATTCTTCCGGATCCATTGCCGAGGGAGCTTGAAGTAATTTTGGCAGAGGTAGAAGCAATCGACGTTATTATGGCGCCCGCTCACGTAGTAATCTTCGCACTTGCTGAGCATCTGCTTGCTGAACATCAAGTCGTCGAAGACCATTACATTCTTGCGAGACGGGTCGAGGTCGCGGGGGTCGGGCACGTCAGTCACCTGCTCGAAGAAGAAGGGCTCGATACCACTTGGTTTGGGCGGTGGCTTCATCGCATCCACCACGTCGATCAAGGAGTGCGGATAGCGATCCTTGATGGAAAGAAGCTCGCGGATATCGTCTTTCGAAAATCCTTTACCCAGCGCCCGCCGCAGCAGCTGATAAATGGGCTGGTGGAGCGATTTTCCGAAGACGTAGAGTCGATCGTAGTCGAGCCATCCGTCGCGCAAGAGGAGGTTATTCAGCAGCGTCGTCTTGCTGTAGTCCGATTTTCCAATGATCAGACCTCGGATAGATCGCTGCGGGAGGAGAAAGTGATTATGCCTACTGGCGGTAGGCTCATCATACGTAAGGTCTTCAACGTCCATTTATCTATATGAAATGGCAATGTTCTGCTTGAAATGTCGAAAGCCCACCGATACGCTCAGGGCTCGTGAAGTAGTGGCAAGCAATGGGAGGCTGCGGAAGGTCGGAACCTGCGCCGTCTGCGGATCCCAGAAGTCCCAATTTACCGGTGCCGGGCTTTGGAATGAGATGCTCAATCGCATGCCCGTGGAAATGCACTTACCGGGAATAATTTCACCGGACCCGGGACCAAACTTCATAGGCGTCTGAAGCCAGACGTTACCCCTAAACCTTGGCCGATGCCCATCAATCGCGTGGATAAGGCCTCCTATCATCACGACCTCTGCTATGCTCAGCATCAGGATACGGCCGCCCGCAATTCCATCTGCGATAAGACCATGCTCAAGGAGCTGGACGGCATCCAACAGCCCACGGTCCGCGAGCGCATTGATCGAAGTATCGCCAGACCCATCATCGGCACCAAGGCACGATTTGGGCTGGGCGTGAAGAAAAAAGTGAGCTGGTCGGATGAGCTAGCCGAAGAGATGCATAAGCCAGTCAGACGCAAATTCCAGAAGCGTCGCGTGGTGGTAGGTGGGGTACACGAGACCTGGGCAGCCGATCTCGTAGATATGAGCGCCTTCTCCCGGGATAATCGAGTCTTCAAATACCTCTTGAGCATCATCGACGTCTTTTCCAAGTATGGCTGGTTGGTGCCGCTCAAAGATAAGAAAGGTGCGATGGTTCGAGATGCCTTCCGGACCGTCTTCAAGGATCGCAAGCCCGAGAAGCTATGGACCGATAAGGGCACGAAATTTTATAATCGTGAGATGAAGGATCTGCTCCTGAAGCACGACGTCGATCTCTACTCTACGGAGAATGAGGAGAAATCGAGCCTGGTGGAGCGCTGGAATCGTACCATGAAGGAGAAGATGTTCAAGTACTTCTCAGCCAATTCTACGCTCACCTACCTCCCCTCTTGGACGATCTCGTCCGCCAGTATAATACCACCAAGCATCGATCCATCAAGATGACTCC
Organism: Modiolus philippinarum; assembly: GCA_002080025.1. Lineage (NCBI taxonomy): Eukaryota > Metazoa > Mollusca > Bivalvia > Mytilida > Modiolidae > Modiolus > Modiolus philippinarum. Next base: position 67,727 of record MJUU01021688.1, read on the forward strand.
CACCGCCGCCAGCAAGAAAGAGCATGAGGCCAAGGTCTTTTGGAATTTTTACGGAGATCTCATCGATTCGACGTCGGCGATAAAGTCCGGATCATCAAGAAGAAGGGCACTTTCGAGAAGGGATATACTCCGCGCTGGACGGAAGAAGTCTTCACCATCTTTCAGACCCTAGCGACGCAGCCGCCGACCTATCGCGACGAGGAGATCAAGGGATCCTTCTACGAGCAGGAGCTGCAGCGCACCGATCAGGACGTCTTTCGCATCGAAGATATCCTGCGGCGACGAACCAAGGATGGGGTGAAGGAAAGCTTCTTGAAGTGGCTGGGATATCCACCATCTTTCAATTCATGGGTCAAAGAGTCCGATTGGCAATAACCAGTAGTCTTTCCAGAAAGGCTGTGAAGCTATCCGTGGTGAGACGTGATCTTTTTATCCATGGCTTCGATCCTTCGTTGCATCGCACTGACCGCCTCCTGCCAATTTTTAGCATACCATCCCTTAGTGACTGGCTCGTCTGCTCGGGTCCCTTCTGGCAGATTGTGGATCGCACGCCATTGCATATCCATATCCCCTTCCATCTTACAACCTACCATGGGTAGGCACTTTGCCATATATTTCTCAATGCGGTCGAAGCGTTTCTTTTCTTCCTCGAGAGCTTTCTGGGTAGCACCAAGCTCTGCCTCTAGGTCATCGATACTTTTCAGGCTCTCCTTCAGCTGCTGAGTGACCCATTTCTTCGTCACGGCGTCTGAGCTATCCCGCGGCAATCCAAGACTGGTGATGCGATGATCGTTCATATTGAGATCCTGAAGCATCCACCAGATGGACATGCGCTTCCTCGAGTGAGATCCAAGTTTATCCATTTATCTATATTTCGAAGATGAAGCTCATCGGTATTATATCGAATCTCCGGTCTCACATAGTCGACGATCTCGTTGGGTGGGGGTAGACCGTAGGGATCGAAGTAGACTTTGAGTCCTCCATGCTTATGCCAGCACGTCCAGTGCGTGCCGGGGCCATTGCGATCGTCGTGATTGGGGATGCCGCATTCGATGAGGCGTAGGGTTGGTGGTAGGGCATTGCGCATGAATACCCCTTTGAAGTGGGGGATTTTCAGGGCCTTGGCAGCTTCCTCCAGTTCTAGATTCGAGAAGGGCTGGTGAGGGAGGAGGATGCCGTGCACTCGTATGCTACTCATTTATCTAAGTATGGTCAATCTCTATGGGCATCCGCACTCGTCAGCGCCTACTAAGTGTGGAGAAGGAGGGACGGGCACCCGCACCCATCAGAGTCTGCTAAGTGCGTAGGGCTTAGCCGTGGGTGATTCGATAGTGTCCGTGGGCGAGGGTGCTGATGCCGTCGGGAAGGATGTGGCGCTTGTCGTCTTTGGCGGAAAGTGCGATCTTGTTGATCTCCTCGGCGTAGATCTGATGGAGATGGCTCCGGAGGATATTCATCGGACGATGGATTTCTTGCTGGGTGGTGAGGCATCGCTTGTAGTCCTCGAAGGCGATGCTGCGCTTGATGACGTCCTTGACGACTCCCTTCGCCTTCTTGGTGGTCTCACCATCATCCACGTTGAAGGCGTATAGCTTCGCCCGGAGCCCCAAGACTTCGGTCATAGCCTTGCCGCCGCACTCGACCTTAAATACCCCGAGGATCTTCTTATTCACGCCGGTGGGGATGTCGGAGGGATGCTCGTCCGGGTAGTTGGACGTATCGAATTTTTCCTGGACGTGTGGAGCGATATCCTGGTAGAAGTCATCGGTCTGGATCTCAGAGGCCAAACTGTCAGTGTCGGTGAAGAGAAGTCGGGCGCGATCACCGTACATCTTCCTCATGAATCCATAGTGGAAATCGTACATGAGAAGCTTCGAAATATCCAAGATGCAGGCTCCTAGGTAGACCGGCTTATCGAATTTCAGCTTGGTCTTCTTCATAGGGACGGCTGCTAGATTCTCGGTGAAGACCACTCGACGTTCAAAATTGGGCTTGGCCACGAGCTTCAGGGCCTGCTTTTCGGTGGTGACCAGCCTGACGTCTATGCGCTTTCGGATATTCTCCATGGTCTTGCCGAAGACCGAATTATTCATAAGCTTGAAGAAATCCTTCTCGGAGTCGGTCTTGGTCTTGGCGCGGAGAGCGGTATACAGATCCACGTAGTGCTTGAGCTATGGGGATTGCCTGAACCTGATGATCCGACGGCATTTCGTAAGCTTCATGCCCATCTCCAAATACATCTTGAGATTTCGATAGTGGAGGGTATAATTTTCACGCTTGCCTAGATGAGGCACGAGCTTGCGGACTTAATCGATCTCCACGGTCTCGGGCGCGAGAGGGTAGTCGTTGTGGGCGTCGTGAAGATCCTTCGGATATTCGAGATCGCATTCTACCATGGCCCCATATTCGTGTTCGTCGGGATATTCCAAGATCTCATCGATCTTCTCTGGCTCAATCCATTTGAAATCTCCAGTGGGGAGAGGCTGCGACATTGCCCAACCGTAGAGATTATTGGCGTCGAGGTAGGTGAGATGCTTAATGGGCTGAGAGGCGTCGTAGTAGGTCATGTAGGGATTATTAGCCTTGCCGTAACGGTGGGAGATCATGGCGACTCCTCCTCTGGCGCCCCTCTCGAACATTAGCAGCATATCTAGATCGGAAAGAAGCTCCAATCTTTGCCCAGTGGTTTTGAGGGCGGCGTCGTAGGACAATCCGGGAGATGTGTAGTAGTTGGCAGGATCAAGCCCATAATGAGTCTGCCAGATATCCCTGAAATTCTCGAAGATGTCAGCGAGCAGTAAGACGTCGGTTTCTAGGTAAAGATTATGGTAGTCGCGTAGGGTCTTACACTCGAAGGTCTCCCAGACCGTCTGAGCGTGCGCGTAGTCTTCGTCGGTTATGCCCTTTCCGGAGAGTGTGCGGTAGAAGGCTGCCTTGGGTGGGAGCTGAGTCTCTTCCAGCTTAGCCTCCCCATCCATATAATCGTAGGGAAATACCCCTTGCTGATCATCATCTCGCGGCGATCGTCAAATCTTGCTTTCACGGTCTTGAATTGGTCGGGGGTGAGGCTCTTGGCTAGCTTATCCAGCGAGCAGAGTAAGAAGCGCATCGAATCGACGAATCTCATTTCAAGATCTCCCACCTTCTTGGAAAAGCTGATATATTTCTCATCGGTATTGGGGATGCAGTCGGTCTTACCCTCAGTGAATCCAAGCTCCTTGACGAAGATGTGGGAATCATATACACTCAAGTTGTGGAAGAGGATGGGGACGTGCTTCGGGAGCTGGAAGTCCAGATTGCACTCGTGTGCTGCGCCGCGATATTTCCCAGTAAGGTGGTTGTGGTCCCGAACCTTATCCCCTCCCAATTCATCCCCGCAAATGTGGCAGTGCGTGTTTTCTTCAAAGCTCTTCTTGTCCTCATCGGTCATCACCATGGGCTTATTCTCCTTGTATATCTTACCGATGGCCCGAACTTCCTCCTCCATACACTCCACGAATTTCTTGGCCGCATCCTCCCCGCAGTAGACGACTGGGGCCTTGTAATCACCATGAGCGTACTTCACGTAATAGCAGAAGCCCGATGGTCGCTGGAGCTGGTAGGCCTTCGTGTAGGAGTGTGATGGATCCGGCTGGCAGGTGTTGAGCTTCTCCGTGAAGCACTCAAAGTCCGCATAGATGACGAATGGAGCTCTCATCATCTTTTTGTGGTTATGGAGGGCTATGGCGGTCCCTTCTTCTGGCATCTCGATCCTGACGTCCTCTTTCTGACTGCAATATTCCATATGCTCGTCCAAGATATCTTGCCTGGAAAAGTGGGAGAGACATCTGCGACAGAAGAAAAGCTCATGACCGTGCTCCGTCAACCGAGAGCTCAGAGGTCGAGAGAGGCTCTTGATCCAGCAGTAATGCTGCTTGCCTTCGCGAGTCAGGAAAAGGAGATCTACGTGGGTGGAGCCCGTATTCTTGGATTTCTTGATGGGGTAGATCTGAAGATCCTCTTCCTCATCTTCACCCTTCTTTACACCATCGAAGCCATAGACGTTGACGTTGATGGTGGGATTCTGCCTCTCGAATTTATCGATCGCTTTGAGCGAGACTGGAAAGTCGATGCCTTCGAATTTTAGCTCATATTCCCATTTCTTGTACTGAGATACGCGGTTGGTGGATTTCTGATCGACTTCCTCATGGTGAAGGGCCGCTAGCACCGCCCACTGGAAGCAGCGATCATCTTCATTTTTCACATTGATGATCGCCTTCTTTTTCGCGAAAGCCGATGGGGTTGGTAAGAAGGAGGCCCCCTTGAGTGGCTTGAATTGGTTGAGGTGGATTTCTGACTTCACGACGTGCCCGAAAGTCCATCCGTTCCCTTCCCGCATGTACTTAGCCATATTTTCCTTGACCTTCCCCATCATGAAGGCAATCTCCAATTCGAGGTCGGATGATTGGGTGAGGGTAGCGAGAGCTGATCGGAAGTAGGGGGTGATGTAGATATTTTCTCCGGTCGCGGGGTTGGTCTTCACCATTTCTGCTAGAAGCACTAAGTGCACCTTCAATCCCTTCTTTTGGGCGAGAGCATCTGAGATGGTGGTGGAGATTGTGCTCCGACTTACTTTGAGATATGTGGTCACGTCATGCGACTTTGCGGGTTCAATGACGACAGTGCCAAATACGCCATTCAGCGCTTGACGCCTATCGGTGACCTTGATCTCATCCTCGACTGGGGCATTTCTGATATCTTCTTCAACCAGCTGGATCAGATTAATCCTCTTGAGCTGAGAGTACTTGGTGAGGCCACGATTCTTGGCGAGTGCTTTGAGCTGCCTCTTGCTGAAGACTTCCTGGCGAGCAAATTTACGGTTGGTTTTCTCCTCGATGATCTTCACCAAGGCCTCTTTGTTTTTCCTGCTGACCCCCCTCAGACCCTCATCCTTAGCTATTTGGCGGAGGGTCTTCATGGTCTCTTTGACCACCATCTTACCCTCGACGGGGATGGTCTCCTCTTCTACCGTCTCGCGTGGTTTGCATATTATGCCTCCAGCAGAGACCATCCTTCCTGGGCTTGCTCTTACAGAACTGCCCCTTCTTTCTCAGCTGGTCTTCTGCTCCCCTGATTGCTCAATTCGCCGGACTTGCTCCACCCCGCAATTTTGACACTGCTGGGTTGTCATCCATCTGCACCAGGTTGGGGGCATTGCAGCACTGCTCCTGCTTTTGGGGGGTTGGGGTGCTATCTTCCAAATCTTCTTCATTCTCCAGAAAGAAATCCTGGAACTGATCCATCTTATTTCTTTAGGATGTCATATCTTTATTTATATCAATCTGTGACATCTTTCCCTCTAGAGTGTCCTTATCCCCACCCCACTTTCCTGTGGGAGGACTTGTCTAGCACCGAATACATATGCCATTCTTGTATTTACCCTATGGTCAATAGGAGTGCTGTCCATTTGCATGTTGGCCGTCGAGGTGGGGATCCTATGCAGGATTTCCCCTAGTGCGGCAGAATCGGCCTTTTCATACTACTGATGCAGTATACAAGTACTACTATTACTAAGGTCTTTTCAACATAATATATATAATATATCAAAAGCGTCGTTTCATTGTCCTTTCTGGGTCATTTTTCGACGAGGGATTTGCATCATACAAAAAACGGACGTCGGATCAACGTCGAAAGCCGACCAAATGAAGACAGGCATAAAAGCCCTATCCTTGATAATCTGGAGTTTTCTATGTATCGTGTGCGTTTTTGTCACATGTACATTCACTCCATATCCTTTCATTTTTTCTCATTAAATTAAGACGTCGATCCGACGTCAGTATAGGGTAAACTGACGTCGCGACCACATATCAACCTAAATCCGACGTCAATATGGCGTCATGTGTTTGCTGGGATATATGCATACCTTCACGCTTTATGTATGTGTGTACTTATATATATATATATATGTGTGTGTGTGTTTGTGTAGAAGTGTATATCAGTATACAGGTACGCATGTTTGTATATAAACTGTATTATGTTTTATTATTCCTTTCTTGTTATATTATGGTTGTGGTGTTTTGCGTTTTACATATTTTCGTTTTCCTATAATTATGTTGAGACATATAATGAGTTCATTGATCTGTCATATTATATTTATTTCTAACATACCATCCACATCTTTTATAATTTCTCTAAATTCCTACTAGTAATGTGTATGTCTTTGTTTTTATATTGAGTAATGTTTCAATATATTCATTGAAAATTGCCAATTTCTAGTCCACTTACATGACTAGTCATACACTCATTAAAAATTAATAAATCAATTTATTTACATCCTATAGAAACTGTGATAATAATGAGTTAAGTATTTTATATTAATCCAAATAAATCCGTCCATATCAAACACTTAAGATGATGGTTCTACATGAACATCAGTGGTAATCTATTTTCTATATGTTATATTTTTATCTTTTTCATGTTTTTTTTATTTTTATTGCTTTGAGATTTGGGAGCTCTGACAACATCAAACTGAAATTAAAATCTTTTAAGATATTTAAAAATAGGTATCTACATGTAAATACATGTATTCTTGTTCTTTGTAAAATGATCGCTGTGAATGATTGGGGGATTAGTACAACCTTTTTTATGTACCATCATGATTATGGTTAGTTATGCTAACCTTACTTATAAAGTTTATCCCCCAGATCTACTGTTATATAGTCAGATATTTAGTAATATATCATTTGCATACCTTGTGGCATTACTAATTCATATTCTTTGTAAAGATATTGATTTGAATCCAGGACCTGATGCATCACGTTATAAGTCTAGTAATATCTCTATAGTAAATCTCAATGTAAACTCTGTACGCCATAAAACTGATCTAATATCTGCTGAACTTGGGGGAACTTGGGGGACATGATATCATTTGCCTTACAGAATCAAAACTTGATAACTCTGTAAATAGCAGATGATTATCATAACCCACATTTATTTAGAAAAGATAGGATGCAAGATAGGGGAGGTGGAATTATTTTGTATATTAGAAATAATTTTTTGGCAAAAAGAAGGTCTTATCTAGAAATCCCCGAGATCGAATCACTTTGCGTAGAGATCGATACTTTAAACCATAAGTTTTTAATAGCATGTTTCTATCGACAACCACAAGCTCGAGTACCAGCTTGGGATTGCTTTGATAATTTCTTTGATAATTGTATCGATTGTGGTATTGATAATATATTTCTTCTCGGTGATATTAATGTAGATCTTCTTACTATTAACAATCAACATAGATGTCATAGATAATGCCTATGAACTGGTATTCAGAACATGATAACTGAACCCACCAGAATTACCCCCACATCCTCAACTCTTGTAGATCCTATTCTGACTAACAATCCAGGATTAATTAAGGATAGTTATACTTTAGCAAACTTTTGTAGTGACCATTGTCCTTCAGTTATTGAGCTTAACTTTGTAATCCCACGTGAAAAGTCTTTCATTAAAGAAATTTGGGATTTTGATAATGCAAATTATGATAATATAAACCAAGGCCTGCAAGGTTTTAACTGGGATAATAAAATAAATCACTTAAATGATTTAAACCTCATCAATGATGAGATAAACAAAGAAATTATTAATGCTATGAATTTATTTGTACCTAAGAAGAAATTTCGAGTAAGACCCAAGGACAAACCTTTGATTAATAATGATATTAAATGCAAAATGCGTAGGAGAAATCGTATACATAAAAGAGTTGATGGGCGTAACGTTGCAGGTGATTGGGAGAGTTTTAAAAACATTAGAAATGAGGTTATTCAAATGGTCAGGGAAGCTAAAACGAATTATATTATTAACCTATAAAATTCTTTAGTTGATAAATCAATCCCACCAGGAAAGTGGTGGAGAATAGCTAAAGGTATTACTAAAATTAAAAATAAAGTTAGCAATAAGGGTCCAATTAAGGTTCATGGTGAAATTTTTTACCACCCTGCTGAGAAAGCACCTGCCAAAAATGATTATTTTGCCTCTGTTTCATCTCTGGATAATGAACCGGAACTACCTAATATCCCTCCACTCTCGCCTTGTGAGCTCTCAAACATAATAATAACTGAACAAGAAGTTATCGATCAGTTTCAAATTCTAAGCTGGGCCAGACAATTTACCGCCAAAATTTTTGAAAGCTGTCTTCCCGTCGCTGGTGGAGCCCATTACTAGTTTTCCCCAGTGACTGGAAGTTAGCCAATATTACTGCTGTTTATAAAGGAACGGGTGGAAGTGGGAATGTTTCAAATCATAGACCAATATCTGTAACTAGTTGCTTTAGTAAAATGTTGGAAAAAATAATTTTTAGACATCTTCACAATTACCTTCTCCAAAACCAGATTCTGACCGACAACCAATCTGGGTTTCGTCATAAAGACTCAACAGTCAACCAATTATTACTTATATATGACGTCATTATGAAAAATTTAGATGTAGGCAAAGATGTAAGGTTCATTTTTTGTGATGTCTCCGAGGCCTTTGACAGGGTATGGCACAGGGGATTATTATATAAGCTGCAAAAATATGGAATAAATGGAAATTTATTAAACTGGTTCAGAAGTTATGTCTCTGATCGGAGACAACGAGTCTGCATGGATGGAAGTTCTTCTCCCTGGAAAACTGTCAATGCTGGAGTTCCACATGGATCTATACTTGGTCCATATTTGTTTATTTTGTTCGTCAATGACATAGTAGATGTTGTCTCTAATAATATTAAACTTTTTGCTGATGATACATCGCTCTACTGTGTTGTTGACGACCATAATTCAGCCGCTGAGTCTTTGAATGATGACTTGAATGAATTACATACCTGGTCCTCAAATTGGGGTGTTAAATTTAATTCTACTAAGACTAAATCCATGCTATTTACTAGAATACAAAATTTAACTGTCCAACATTATATATGGACAAAACACCACTTGATGAGACTAACACCCATAAACATTTAGGACTGACCTTCAATTCTAAAGGTCTTTGGAGAGATCACATTGATGAAATCTACACCAAAGCCTGCTTACGTCTCAATATATTGAGAATGTTGAAATATAATGTTTACAGAACGTCCCTAGAAAAATTATATATAGGTTTTATTAGACCAAGTTTCAAATGTCATTTCTTTTTGTTTGTTTGTGTATCTTTTTTTTCCTAGTTGTTTATTCTCTATTTTTATTTATCTTTCATCCCATTTTAGATTTATTCTGCCTGATTTATATAAAAAATAAAATAATCATTAAAATTATATTTAAAAAAAAATAGTTCAATTATTAAATCATTGATGGGCTACAAACCATTTTTATTTCTCTATTAAATATCCAAAATATACTTCTAGATATATATAGATACATAAATTTTTAAGAAATTATGTTTCATCTTATACTCTAATAATTTATATTTGTTCGCTGTTATTAGACATGCAAATATCTGAAAAATATATTTGTGTCAAATGTATCTCCTATCTATTTATATATATATATGAAAAAGAAAGGAAATGGGGTAAACGTCAAGGAGACAACATCCCATATCCAGGTTAAAACGACCCAAAACAAAGCATCTAGGGGTCACCATACGGTCTTCAACACAGTGAGGAACCTCACACCATATAGCAAGCCCTAAATGGCCCAAAAAAGGTAAAAAAGTGAATAAATCAATGGAAACAAAACACATCCAATAACCCAAATATCAAGAAACTAAAATTTCATAAGAAGACACGGACAAGCCAGTCACCAACACATTCCTGACTTGGGACAGGCGCAAAAATTGCGTTGGGGTTAAACTTGTTTTCTTGGATCCAACCCCCTCCCCCTATGTGTGGTGAATGGCTAAAAAATAAATACACAAAAGACTCAAACTAGAAATCAAACTAGAAAAAAGTCCAACTTATCAAGACGAGTACCCTTACAATGAATTACATAAAACATGAAAACAATACACACAGGTACTCTCCGGACAAATGCTCGCAGTTACTGACAGCTAGCTGAGGACATAATTTCCGTTGACTAAGATATCAAGCCTTCTTACATATGAAACTTCAATTGAAATACTTCTAAATAGATTTGGTATAACAACATCATCAATTATGAAAGAAGAACATGATATTGTGCAATTCCAAATACTGCCAATATGAAAAATTGTTAAATTTAGTTATGGTGTAA
>MJUU01021688.1:78430-155882 GCA_002080025.1 Modiolus philippinarum
TTAACAACAATGCTGTATTTATATCCTTTATGAATTAGTTTGTTCAGTTTGGAAGGACAATTTTTGAATTTATGCGCTTTGTAAATGATATTGCCATAGAAGTTTGGATGTGAAATGCCCTGATGTATAAGAGCCCTGCATGTAGAACCAAATTTTCTGAATAAGTCAATGTATCTGTAATAAAATTTAGAGAATGTTTTTATCAATTTATGATATCTAAACCCTTGGTGCATTAGTTTTTCAGTGAGACAAAGATTTCGGTCGTTGAAGTCAGAAACATCACTACATACTCGTGCATATCGAACAAGTTGTGAAATGTAGACCCCGTAAGAAGGGGCTAACGGAACATCGCCGTCGAGATGAGGAAAATTGACTATAGGGAAGGAGAAATCATCCCTTTTATCATAAACGTTAGTGTTTAACTTTCCCTGATTTATTGATATATCAAGAAAAGGAGTATAATCCCTGCTGCTATTGGATTTATTTAAAGTAAATATATGTATATATTGTTGTATGTTCCATCTTGTAGGGAGAGGATATATATAGTCTATGCCTGTTATCCGATCCCATTGAATACATTTATATTCAATAAAATATTTGAAATTGAATTTGGATTTATGATTGGCACTCAAAGTAGAGGAGGATCATGTTATCATTCCTGAATAAAATTAACTCGATGTGTAGATAATTTTTTAGCCATTCACCACACATAGGGGGGTTGGATCCAGGAAAACGAGTTTCACCCCACCTCAATTTTTGCGTCAGGAATGTGTTGGTTATTGGCTTGTTCTAGTCCTTTATAAAATTTTAGTTTTTTGATGTTCGGGTTATTGAATGTTGTTTGTTTCCATTGATTTATTCATTTTTTTTCTCACTTTTTGGTGCCTAGATGCTTTGTTTTGGGTCGTTTTAACTTGGAGATGGGATGTCGCCTCCTTGATATTTACCCCAATTCCTTTCTTTTTCATATTGATCTATGAAACTGTTTTCGTGTTCCAGCACTTTTCATATTTATAAACATAGGGTTAATGTTAAAACTAAAATCGACCATTGTGGCCATCTTGGATTTCAGATCAGCAACAAACTTAAAATTTGCATCAACTCATGCCAATGACTATGCATGTCAAGTTTGGTTTTGTTTGCCCTAGTGGTTTCTGAGAAGATATTTTACGCCGACACCGAAGGAAGGCAATTGATGGCTACAGCTCACATGGCCCTGTGGCGTATTGCAGATCTACCGACTATATGCAACAATTCTGCAACGAAATTAAATCAATAATTCGAAAAATGTAGGTATCTCGGGTTCCCTATGCATGCCACATGTGTGAAAATCTATGTCATTGGGGGGTGGATTTGGTAAAATCTACATCTTCGGGGCCTTTGTTTGCTCCAAGATGAATTTTAAAAAATCCGATAGCTGATTGCGAATCTATAAATTATATGCAACAATTCAACAGCAACATTGAAGCTCTTAATTTGAAAAAAGGAGTTTACGTAACATACCACATGGGTCAACATAAACATCTTAGGCCCTCCCTTTGCAGAAAGTTGCGTCACAAGAAAGTGTTACGAGCTGACAGACAATATACCCGAACTTTCATTCTAAAGTGCGTGGATAACTACATGAAATAGTACCGGTAATATAATTGCTTGTTGCTTGAAAATTACTTTTAATTATTAAGTACTTTTCAATTACAATAATCTTAAATCCTAGAATATATAGAGGCATTTACACGTATAACAATTTCAGTAAAAAGAATTATGTATGTGTGCAAATTTGATATTTTAACATAAATGAAATTAGTTATGTATACTTGACATTAGAAAATTATTGAATCAAAAATGACGGAGTCTATTTCGTATCAGAATGTGCTTTTCCTGGATTTCAATTAAAAACCCTAGATGTTTCATTAAAATTGTAGCGGGCAGAATAACGCAAAACTGCCTATTACTATTTGCATAGAGATAATCTGACCGACTATGCAATCTAATAATCTAGCACCAAATAAGCATTCACTTTCTTGAACTTTATCTAAAACGAACTGTAATTTATTTTCAGTTCTTTCTATTCGCTCTTCGCTAACGAATATCTTGCCACATTTAGTGTCCCAAATGTAACCGAGCCATTGAATCCGTTGAGTTGGTACCCAGCAACACTTTTCATGAGCTATCAAAAAGCCGAGATTTTCTAATTGATTCCTGATTACACAACTAGTTTCGACGCAGTCGTTAAAACTGCTGTCGCCTCCTAGGCCATCGTCCAAGAACATAATAACTCTTTTCCCTTTTGATCTTAAATATTTAACAACCTCTAAGAGTGAAAAATCATGCGCAAGTTGATGCTAAAAATTTAGTTGGTTCCTGCAGTGTGCTGATATGTCCAAATATTGCGCATTGTATTATCGGTACGCGCTCAGACCAAAGGCTCCCTATAGATTAAAATGGTTACCCTTTTGTGGTTAAAAGTTGCATTTTCTATATAAATTTCAACGCTTCTTTTCTTATACACGCATAACCAGTGGACAACAAGATAATGATTAAGAATCAAACACCCCCTCCAAAAAGACAAACAAACACAAACAAAAATCAAAGAAAACTTTAAAAATTGAAATACAGGAAAACTATATGAGAGCGTAGCGTAGGGTAGCGCTCAGACCCAAAAGCATAAATGCAAGATTTGTACATAAAATGAAAGATAATTGAATGCGCTTTCCATGAGCCCAATTTGACGAGAATCCATTGAGAAGAAAAGAGGTTATTAAGGTTTGAAGTTCAGCGATTATGATTTTAACTGAATCAGACCCTCACCCTTTCTATTATTTAACATTGTTTTGACAAATATGTGTTTTAAAAAATTCCACACACTGTGTTAAGGTCACAATTATGCAACCTGTCACTATGAATTACACAAAACCAACCGCAAAATACATTTAGAATGAATTTTATCAGACCATGGAAAAATTAGTAGAAACGAATGTTATTTCGTTTAGAAAAAGTCTATTTTGTATCAGAATGAGCTTTTCCTGCATTTCAATGAAAAACCCTAGATATTTCACTAAAATTTTAGCCGGCAGAATAATGCTAAACTGCAGTGACTATCCATGTGTGAAAAATCGGGCGCAAGATGATGCTAAAAATTTAGCTGGTTCCTGCACTGTGCTGATCATGCATTTAATTCGTTTATAATTGTGCCGAAAGTTAACTTTTCAGGAATTGCTAAAAAGTTAGTTCCTGCTAAGTGCTGGCTAAAATTTTAGTGAAATATCTACAGTGAAAATCAAGGAAAAGCTCATTGTAAACAAAAAAGAGTTTTTCTAAACGTTGACAGTAGTCAGTACTTCGGTGCTGACCCGAAAACCGATTTTATTTGGAACCTTACAATATCTAAATTTTGTAAATAACTAAGGAGAATCTCCCTCATGCAAAGCTCTGTCCTTAGCTGAATTTGGCTTTACATTTAGATCATATTGGTTATTTGTTCTCTATCAGTTTTTACATATATTTGACTTAATGGTCTTCCAAACGTTTAGATTTTATCTGCACTGAAGAGACATAAGTTGTCGAAATGCGCATATGTAGAATTTAAATTGACAGTAACTTCGGTATTTAGTAATTAATTACAACATTTGTTCAATCCTAATACAATAGCGAGGTTTCGTCATCATTTTCGTCGGTCGTCCGTCCGGCGTAAATTTTTCATTCAAAGATCTTCTTCTTTGAAACTACTGGGCCAATTGTAATCAGACTTGACCACAATAGTCCTTAGATGGTCCCCTGCAAAAAAGTTGTTTTTCAGGTCAGCGCTTTATCCAAGATAGCCGCTAGCGGGGAACATAGTTTTAACATTGGACCCTTTGGGAAAGATCACATTCAAAGATCTTCTTCTCTAAAACTGCTAAGCCAAATTTTAACCAAACTTAGCCACAATAGTCTTTAGGTGGTCCCCTCCAAAAAACTTGTTTTTCAGGTCCGCGCTTTATCCAAGATGGCCGCCAGCGAGGATCAAAGTTTTAACATTTGGCCTTATGGAAAATACTTTCAAAGATCTTCTCCTCTGAAAATACTGGGCCAATTGAAACCAAACTTGGTCACAATATTCCTTAGATGGTCCCCTCCAAAGTGTTTTTCAGATCCGCGCTACATGCAAGATGGGCGCCAGCGGGGAACATAGTTTTTACATTGGACCCTGTGGGGAAAAAATTCAAAGATCTTCTCCACTGAAACTGCTGAGCCCATTGGAACCAAACTTGGCCAAAGTAGTCTTTAGGTGGTCCCTTGCAAAAAAGTTGTTATCAGGTCCGCCTTTTATCCAAAATGGCCGTTAGCGGGAATAAGTTTTAAAATTGGACCCTACGGGAAAAAACATTCAAATATCTTCTTCTCTGAAATTGCTGAGCCAGCTGGAAACGAACTAGGCCACAATGTTCTTAAGGTGGCCCCCTAAGAAAAAAAATCAGGTCCACACTTTATCCAATATGGACGCCAGCGGGGAACATAGTTTCAACATTAGGCCTTATGGGAAACTTCTACTCTGTGTATACCGAGCCAATTGGAACAAAACAATGATTCCTGCAAAAATGTGTTTTAGGTTCAAGCTTAATCCAAGATGGCCGCTAGCAGGGAACATAGTTTTAACATTGGACCCTATGTGAAAACACATTCAAAGATCTCCTCTGAAATTGCTGAGCCAATTGAGAATATACTTGACCACAATAGTCTTTTGGTTGTCCCCTGCAAAAAAGTCGTTTTTCAGGTCCGCGCTATATGCGAGATGGCTGCCAGCAGGGATCATGGATTTAACATTGGACCCTATGGGAAAACATCCAAAGATCTCCTCTGAAAGTACTTGGCCAATAATAAAAACATACTTGGTCGCAATAGCCCATAGTTGTTACCGTTTGAAAAATTTGTCGGGCATGTCTGCATCACATTTCAGATGGTCCCAGGCGGGAACATGGTTTAACCTTAAAACAGATCAGAAAGCATTCAAAGATCTTCTCCTCTGAAAATACTTAGCCAATTAGAACCAAAATTAGACTAAATGGTCCTTAGATTGTCCCCTTCAAGAGATGTGACAGTAGGTCTGCATCCCAATCCAAAATAGCTGCCAAAGGCGAACATAGTTCAACTTAAGATATAACATCAATGTCTATAAACCAATTTTAAAGTGATACCCTTAAAACATTTAGATTATTTTAACTGTATATGTCAGCCATGGCCCGGGTGAGTGGTACAGGCTGGTAGCATCTTGTTTTTTATTCAGTTATTTACATTGATCCTTGCTGAACAGCTATTTCATTTTTAAATCTTGGTAAATTTAATTGCTCTAGGAAAGCGTCGATAATTCATATTTTTATGTATAGCCGAACACGTCCGGAGTACCTGATGTCAATCTTGATTTTTTTTTTACTTCTGCATCCTACTGTCGTTGTATGGGACTTTTGTTCATTCCGGAAAAATTTTGTGTATTATACTACAAAAATCAATACATCAATACCTTGAGAGGGAATCACCAATTAATTAACAGTGTTGAGCTAAGGGTGATTTATATTTAATCTATTAGTAGCGCTTTAGGTTAATTGTTTTTCGTCAGTTAAGATTTAGTTCATAATTGTCATGTCGGACAAATTATAAGTGCACTTAAATTTCATAAATAGTTTGTTTTAGGTGGTTCTTATATTTATTTCAATAGGTCAGGAATCCAGTTTTCCTTCTTACTGGTATTGTAAGAGATCGTTTCCGCCTTCAATTACACGAGAGCTCCTATCTCGAAAGTCCCGTATTACATAAATATTGTCTTAATTTTTTTCTGTGTCGTACTCATGCTAAGTCTTTGCTTCTTTTGATTTTCCGATGTTGACATTGTCCTTCGATTGTTCGTTTTAGACTAACGCTTCTTTTCTCACTTACTTCAAATATCTTGAGAACAAAATCAATCACAATTTGAATCTATATTATTCTCTTTTAAGCACATTCCACACAAAATCAATACTTTACCTCTTATATTAGGAGGAATAGGATCTCTTTCAGAAACCTTTAACATTTCCATTTTCTGTGTCATGTCCTCATGTTTAATCTGTAATATTTCCATTTCCTTTGTCAGTTCTCTATTTGATGCTTTCAAAGTATCCATTTCATGTTTTAGTTCTTTTATTTGATCTTGGGAACATTTTATTTCCAATATTATATCTTGGTTTGCTTGGTCCAGACTTTTGACCTTTAGGTTTTTGCATTCCTGATGTATGGAATGTCCACCTAATCTATCAAGTGCCTAAAATAAAAAAAAATGCAAATGGAGCATTGTTTTATTCCTTGGACACATGAAAATTTGTTATCGCCATAATAGCTTACATCAAGGAAATTGAAATAAAAAAAATGGAAAAAAGCATAAACCGACAAAACACCACCATAAGCATAGAACTTGCATCACAAGAATCCAAACAAATACTCAGAACCGGGAAGACCAATGAATAAACAAATCAATAGCATGAAGCTGACCTCACAGAGAATCCAAATTTATCATCAGAACAGCAAAACCTGCTGCTATACACCAAGACAATAACAAAATTAACAACTGATTTTATGGTTCTTTAGTAAAATAAATGATAGTATAAAACAAAATATTTTTATATCAGATCATTTCAAAGATTCAATAATCAGTACAAAATCACTTAAGATTAAATCAACTAGGTCTGTGTGGATAAAACACCTACTTTGAAGTTTTAGATTTTTGTGGTTGTCCACATCCAAGAAAGATAACTCTTACAAAGTGATAAATTAGGGAGTGCATACCAGATCATACCATGAACCTGAATATCACCTATTAGAGCTACTCAAAATCAGAACTGGTCTACTGTATTCCATTCTATGCCACTCGGAACACTTAAAATCCAAACTTTATGCAAAACGCGATGATATTGACTTTCCAATTTTGGGTAGGGATATACTAACATTTCCACCATTTGAAGTCTACATTTTGAATCTTATTCGCTACTATAATGCATTGAGTGACTTAGTCAAAATACTGAATAACAGCGTCTGAGTTTTACAAAAATTTGTTTAAAACTAAGGAGTATCTCCCTCATGCATAGCTCTGTCCTTTCCTGAATTTCGGCTATTCTATTTAGATCCTTTTGGTTATTTGTTCTCTATCAGCTTTTACAAATTTCTCGATAAATGGGCTTCCAAATGTTTGGTTTGATATGCACTGATGAGACATTAGTTGTCGAAATGCGCATAAACAGAAAAACAATTAATGGTAACTTCAGTATTTTGTTATTTATTACAACTGGGCCGATGCCTCTGTTGGTGGACTGTTAGTCCCCGAGGGTATTCACCAACCCAGTAGTCAGTACTTCGGTGCTGACCCGAAAAACGACTTTTTTGAAACTTGCAATATCTTAATTTTACAAATATTTGTTTAAAACTAAGGAGTATCTCCTTCATGCTTAGCTCTGTCCTTAGTTGAATATTGCCTATTCTAGTTAGATCCTTTTGGTTGTTTGTTCTTATCAGTTTTTACAAGTTTTTCGGTTAATGGACTACAAAAGGTTTAGTTTAATCTGCACTGATTAGACATTAGTTGTCGAAATGCGCATATGCAGAAAATAAATTAACAGTAACTTCGGTATTTTGTTATTTATTACCACTTGGCCGATGCCTCTGCTGGTGGACTGTTAGTCCCCGAGCGTATTTACCACTTTTTAATGCAGTATAAGCATTATCTACTTAAGTTATGTATACTAAAACTATATCGAGATTCTGATTATCGCAAAATATTCAACGAATGAGTGAATTAAAGCGTTTTTTGATCATGAGTTGAATATTATCGGTAATCAGAATCTAGGATTAGTTATTGTTTTTATTATATAGATCTTCTTCTCTCTTAAATTTAGTGGTTTATTTTAAGATTCATTGCATGAACTACGTTTTCGATGTTAATCCGCAAAGAAGTTTACTTAACAACGACGTTGAAAACGTCTATTGTTAGGTCACTTCCTAGAGTGAAATAATGGAAAATAATTTCACAGTTAATTATCACTTTTATTTCACTGAGAAATTTCAATCTTTCACAGCAATCTATATAATAAGCCAAATTATTGCTTGTTGGTCAGAACTTTGCTGTCGTATTAGAATACCCTCTACCCAAATGAAGCAATAAATGTTGCAATCAAATATTTGGGGGTCTTGTTGAAAAAAGAAAAATAATGTGTACAAATAAGACGATTTTTAAATCGGAAATCAAAAATTTTCATTTAACTCTTGTGTTACTTAGAAGGTGTGACCTTGATCTGGAATACAGTAAGATCTATCTGGGTTTGATCAGAAAGCATGTGATTAAGTTTCGAATAGAAAGGCGGGTAAATTCATTGATACAACACAAAAATATGCTATTTCAATATAAAAATACGATATAAAAAACTTCAAGTTATAAAATAGATCGAGATAAAATCTTCCAAAATTTTCCAAGTTAAGTCTTTATCAAGAACAGTGAGGATATGTACAGAACATCTGTCAAATAAAACACAGACAAGATTGATAGGAAGCGAACTGACAAATATGATCATGTGATCACGAATATTTCCACAACCATTGTTAGCCATAAATCCTACAGACACAAGAACCTCAACAACTTCAAATGACCATGTTTCTCATTAAACTATATACAGTTTTTATTCGTTTCACCACGACATCATATATAGATATGAAATGTGTCAAAAATAAAAACGGACATTTTAAGCTGGAGTCAATTCACATTACCGGTTTTGACTTTACCCTGGGTTGTCCAAATGACAGTGTGATGGGTGTTGTATACAGAGCAGGACATGCTTGCCCTTCCAAAGCACCTGATGTCACTGTTAGTGCTTTAGTTTGTTGTGTTATATTTGTAGTGTTTGTTTGTTTTGTGGGCATGTAGTGTCTTTGGTCTTCCGTGTCTTCTGGTGTTCTTACTTTTGCCTTGTCTCTGGACTTTGGGTGTGGGGTTTTCTCACCGTTCATTGAAGATCTTATGGTGGCTTTGAGTTGTTATTACTCCCCTTTGGGTCGTTGTCTCCTTGACACATTCCCCGTTTCCCTTCTTTTTTCTATTTGATTTATGTAAATTGTGCTTTTTTCCTTTGGTATTCTAACGTGGTTGTTGTCGACTAAACTATAGGACTTGACATGGTTTCTGGGCTACAGTTTTTAACATAGACATATCATTTCTCTCATGATGTGTTACAAATGCATAGCAGGAGACCTTGAACCTTGTTGTGCACACTGTCTCTCTCACTCCTTTAGGAGTTTCATGTGAACATGCTAGGCTTATAGGCGATTTGCAAATTACGTTGAAAATTTTCACTCAACCATGTCCACGCGACAAAGAACAAGTCGTTTGAGTTACCTAAGAAACCCATATAAATCTGGCGTATGATATCTATTGATATATAAAACAAATAAAACTTCATACTAGTTAGATATGATGAAAGATGAAATATTTGTTTTACATTTTAGTTAGTTAAGAGCGAGTTTGATCAACAAACTCTAGTGTAGTCAATTTTGGTCCCCATGAGGGAAATCCGGATTGGCATAAGGAGAATTCCATCGAAAGATCACTCAGTGACGTCACACTTTTACTCGAGTTCAACTATTTCTCAGGTGGCATGTTTTTTTTTCAAAGACATGCGCAGTAAAAATTGCTCTTGTGCAAATAACTACAACACTGCGTAAACTTCCGGTAACAATAGTGGGTTTGATCTTGCTTTTGTAGATACTTTTGTAGTTGCTCGAACTTTCTCGATGGAAATCCGTCGAGTTTGTCTGGTCTAGTGTTGCTTCCCTTTGCATAATCGTGTAAAACGCGAAGTCAAATTCGGGAACTCCGTTTTCATCGTCCAATAGTGTGTTTAATAAAATTATAAGACCTTAATATTAGAATGCTACGTTTCCTGTTACCATGCATTGATAGAAATCTTACATCAGATATTTCATCCCAGTCAGCATTGAAAGTCAAGTTGTCTATCTTATTGTCTTGTAAGTGGGCAAGGTAGTTCCTGTAATATTTTATTCTTGCCAGATCAGCACATGGAAATATTTCCCCTGAGGAAGGTAGGTAATCAAATCCACGAGCAGGATGAATAAGCTTGGTCAAATTCCTTATCAGTGTTATCATCAAAGTTACATCGAAAGTCTTTGAATCTACACTTCCTGCGAAAACAGGTAAACAATAAGTATTTTCTAGTATAATTAATCTTACCTTATATGCCAGTTAAATACATTATTATTCGATTCCAGGTAAAATATTAGTTTCATCCTTGTGGTGATTTCAAGATGAAGAACAACAATAAAAGCGTTGTTCCATTGCTTGTTTTTACAATGCATTTATAGAGACTTTGCCTCATGTGCATTTCCTCCCTATCCCTTCATTGTTTATTAAAAAGTTCATTTTCGGAATAATACAAATGCCCCCGCCTCGTTATGATTTAGAAAACTCCTATGAAAATAAAAAAAAACTGTGATTTATGGTGTCTTCGTGGTATTATTCCGCCATGTTTGTTCATTTAGGTTTCATACATTTCAATACTTGGCAAAATCTTTTTAAAAGAAAAGAAAGTTCGAAAGTATTTAAAATATATCTATGGCACGCCAAAGCCCACAAAATGAGATAATATAGCATTATCTCAGGTAATGTTATATTATCTTAATTTTTGTGGTTTTGGCGCAGAAAATATATCATTACCTCCTGATAATTAAATATAGAAATTTTTTTAACATGGGTCTCTATGAATTACAGCGATAAAACATTCTTCTCATGAGGCAATAGGGTACTATTTTACTTATCAGTTAACAGGTAATGAACTTACTTATCAGGTAACAGGTAATGAACTATCTAATGATAGATGGCAAATTGACAAATTTATAAAGTAAAAATATTATAAAATATTATATACTCATTTCAAATGTCTATAATATGACTTGTGAAAATCGTGTCAAATGACATTTGAGATTTCGCTGGGTCAACCGGCTAGCGTTGGGTCGCAAAGGAAGGTCAACCGGTGAACAAGAAAACTCGATATAATATAACAGTTACCGCACTAGAAAGTGTGCGACCCACCGGTTAATCTCCCCTCGAAACTGAGGTCACCCTCGAGCAAGCTCTCAGATGACCTTAATATCTCGGGGAGAAAACCGCTGGGTCACACACTATCTAGGGTGTAATTGTATACTCCTAACTTCTATTGTTGAAGAGTATTCTTAATTCTTAATGACAGAGAATGTAAAACACAATCTATCGATATTATATCTTTATAATTACATTAATTCTCCTTCTTATGGAAATCCCATATTTGATATTTGATTGTTTACGAGTACTTCCGATCATTACCGTAACTGGGTTTTATCAGCCAGTAAAACTACAGCAGCACGCGACTCCTTGACAACGACAAAAGTAAACAAAAACGACAGAGCAATCAATAATTTATCAAATTCAATCTTTTTTTAGATCATTCTGAACATAGATGTATAATGACATAGATCATAGATGTACAATGACATAGATCTACAACCAACCCAACATCAAACGTTCTATGAGCGTTACCGAAAATGTTTTAAGTATCTGCTCATTAGAACCCCCCTATTCGCCTCCGATAACATTTTTGACTACACCGTTGTGTAATCAACCAATCGGATCAGCCTCGACCATTTCCGTCCAGTGTCGGAAATAACTGAGTGATGTTCCGATTGGTTAACATGTAATTCAGCTACTGTCGATGACAACATCCAGTTTGTAAGTTTGGTCAATCATAACGATGGACGGGTTGAAATACACAGAACAAGAAATGAAATAAATTCGATGTTTTCTAGTTGAGTTGTCTGTAAAATAGGTGATTCCATCAGGATCTTGTGCTGTATTGTGAATGCGATAAAATTTCCTGTTTGGGCTAGCCCCATCATAAACCAGTGCACGAACATAAAATCCTACATATTCTAGTAAATCAATTGCTGGCCAGACACTCCAAAATAGTTGGTGGCGATTGAATCCAGTACATGGAAAATAAGCAAAAACTTGATGTTAATCTCAAAATATTCCTCTAACCATGAAGGCTACCCAGTCTGCAACAAGTCGTCGGGCCAACGTTGGAAAATGGTCGGCATGGTTGGGGGACCGTCGGGGTTGGGCTTCATACGTCGGGCCGACGTTGGGCCAACATATGCATCCGAACCGTAGGTTCATCACAGTTGGCCCGACGTCGGGCCAACGCGTTAATCACAACCGTCAGGGTAACATAGTTGGGCCAACGTTGGCGTGACTGGTATGATTTCGTTGTCATTCTTTGATGTGGTGTCACCTAGATCAGTCCTGCAATATAGCATTCAATCTAACATTTGCGTAGGATCGATCCCTTATTTAATAATTTTAAGTGAACCTTGATTTTTTTTTTAATTTATTTGATTTTTTTGCATTTTGCCTTTAATATTTTACTTCAGTTTTATGCTAGATCCATATTTAAATCAATATTCTCCTAGGATTTTATTTTGGTGTAATCGTGCACATACTACATCTATCGAATCTAATTAAAGTTAATTAAACGTTCGAATTATCTATACATTACACATTTACGTCACGGCCATTCCGAAATCTGATACTTCCCTTAGATTCATAGCGATGAGATACGGGAATGAAGAAATGTGTAGTAAGTTTCTACTGTTTTTATATTTTATCATTTAGAACACTATGAAAAAGATATTTATTAATTAATTTGCGTTTTACTGCAGGGTTTTAATTTTTTCATGAAGTCGTGATTTGATAATGCTAATACATGTATTGTCTATTACTCACCGGTTTCTATTTTAAAAGAATACAGGATTTCAGAGGATAAAATTAATTACTGAAACATGTAGAGGATAAAATTAATTACTGAAACATGTGAAACACAGGTGTAAGTAATATTTTTTGTTGATGCATAGTAATATTTTTATTCAATTAGAAATAAACTAATTGACTGTGTATTCACATGTGGTTATCGCGTTGATTGACCCAGATTACACGTGCCTGGATATAACATAGAACATATTTTAGTTCATGAGTCATTGTACTTCAGTTGCCGGTTTACATGTGATGATAATTAAATCGACATGTTATGTTTGTTGTAAACGATTTTAAATATAAATAATCAGAACAGAACAAAACACAATTTTATTGGTATAAAATCCATGTATCAAAGGATTGTAGCCAAAACAATGCATGAATATTCTTTTTCTTTCAGAACAGATGCCTTACACAGATACCTTTCACATACATTTTTGTGTTCCTACATTTAGGGACCGACCATTTAACTTGAAAAGGGGGGGGGGGGCTATGGTTTTTTTCTAAAAAAATATTTTGGATCTGATTTTATGTGAAAAAAATATTTTGGCTGCCAAAATAATGAAAAAAAAATTTCTGAATGAGGTTTTCTGCTCAAAAAAATAATGTTGATTTTGAAAAAAAATATTTTGTTGATACGCGTGCAAAAAATAAATAATTTGTTTCGCGCGAAGCGCGAAAAAAATTTTCTGTCCGGAAAAAAAAACCATAACCCCCCCTTCAGGTTAAATGGTTGGTCCCTCATGATATTTACACTGAGAAGTTCTGATTTTAAAGGACGATTGATTATATAAATGATACAAAACTTTCCGAAGGACAAATGAATAAGAATTTAGAATTTAGGCTGTTGCTGAAGACCAGAGAAAAGGAAGGTGTGCAGGTTCCATTCTATGGACAAGATTCTGCGGAGAAACTACTAATACTCCTTTAAAGGACGATTGTTTATATAAATGATACAAAACTTTCCGATGCACAAATTAATAAGAATTTACGCTGTTGTTGAAAACCACAGAGAAGGAGGGTGTGCAGGTTCCATTCCATGGATTCCAATATAGGATTAAGTATGGACATGACTTCAATTTCCATAAGCATTTTCACTAATGTAGTTATTAAGATTATATATTGGTACACTAATATATATTATTCCGTCATTATTATTATCTTTTGATTTAAATGCATGTACAAGTATGGAAGAGTTCATCAGTTATGTGCAGGGAATTTGTGTCTATAGCACAAATTTGTGTGTTCTGTGTCATGTTTGTCGAATATGATTAATCCCTTTTGGAAGCCATTCATTCGTGCTTGTTGTTAAGTCAAGAAAGGATTTTTCACGCACGTGTTTTCACAAAAGTAATAACAATAAAGCACATATAGTTGAATTCTCGAGGTTGAATTCGACTGAAAGAGATTGTCATCAGGTGCAACGGGAGGGAAGCATGTTCAGCTGTATGCATTGAGGCCGTCACATTGCAAATTTAATGTTCGGGATGGACGGTTAAAACAAAGGAGTCTATTAAATGGTATTATATAGGTTTAAATACATTCAAGTATATCTGAACATTGGATAATGGTCGGTTGATGGTCTGAAAATCGGAATTAAGCGTCGGATTATCGTTGGCATTAACGCCTGGCCGACGAAGGTAAAATTTCTAAACATCGGATTTTGGTTGGGTAACCGTCGGCTGGTCGGAAATGAGAAGTCGGGCCAACGTCGAACACATTGGTCGAGCCAACGTCGCGCCGATGAGCAACATTACGTCGGCCCGACGTTGGCCCCCGACATACAGCCGACGTCAACTGCGACCGTAACCGACCTTAGGCGACGTTGGCCCGACGTCAGCTTGCAGACTGGGTATAACATGTGTTGCTAATGGGCGGTTTTCTTCCTGGTCTTTTTCATCATTATACGACCAAAATTTGTTTTCGGTCATATAAAAAAGTGTTATTTGTTCATATCAGGAGCGCATTGATTACTGTAACAAGAAAAGTGCAGGGATAAATACACATATCAATGTTTTCTATAAAGGTTCTAAAAACAATCGATTTTAAGTGCACAATGTCATTTGAAACAAAATAAGCTTATAAAACATATGATTTTGCAGCTGTGATATTTGTGAAGCATTCAATGCTCAAGTGGTGTATTTATTTTGACAATATACAAATTCAATTACTTGTCTAACATAAAAATGAATCCACTAATGAAAAATATTCTGAAGACTAGCTTTTCTGTTTTAAATCCAAAGCAGTAGAATATTTTTATTTGAATGTAATATTTATAGGCTGTGTGTACATGTTGTAGGCCAATGACATACAAGTAACTTGATATAAGTTCAGAAACCACAGAGATATTTGTTAAATAATATTTGTTAAATTTCAATAATAAGTGTTGGTTTCGTGTTAACTGACACCACACATCTATGCTGACATTGTAACCAAACACATGTGGTTCTTCAACTATTTCAATTGTTGAGGAATATATATGTTTATTTTGAATATTTTGATTATAAATTCTGTCAAATGTCACATGTTAACAAACTTGCACACAATCTTTTCAAGTTACTGTAAAATATCTGTCCTTTTCAAAACTTTGCACCACTCTCGATAAAATGTTCGAGACTTTATCTCACTACAGAAATTTTCGACCACTTTTGACCCCTTATTGACAGGTATCAATGTTTTGTCATCCCAAAATGAATCCCGATGATCTAATCTGATCTGCTGGAGACGACCGGAGGGTATATTAAACTCAATTTAAAGTCACCTACCTGTATTTTCCATATTATACATTAATTGAAGTAAATCTGTTATAAAATCTTCAAATGTTGGTCGATTTTCTCCATTTTTTCACAGTTTTAATCATCTTAAATTGCACAGTTGGACACTGAAGGTGTACTTTCGTTGTAGGGAAGGTAAAGTCTCCTACTAACACAGGTACCAAAAGTTGAATCGCGGCCGTTCTCGATAATCTGATAAGGACAATTGATTAGCACAGATTTTGTCGGTAACGCTCATGGTACACAAAGGCGATAAAAACAGCGGGGACATCCTTTCATTATCAAAGGCATACAACAGGGAGTTATCTTTAGTTATATTTGGTTGTAGATCTATGTCATTATACATCTATGTTCTGAAAAACTATGTAATTATGACCCTAGAGAATTTTGTAAACTATAATAATTTAAAAAAAAAACATGCAAAGTTAACATAATCTTTGATAGATTTTTAGGTTTTCTCCTCATATATGCATTTACCGTGTCATTTCTGTAAAACACAACGTTTTTTGCACTTAAATTAACGGTTACCCACATATTTCATTTGCATATTTTTAAATATAATAAAAAAATATGTTCCAACACATTTATGTGTAACGTCTACAAACTTTAAGTAACTTTACAAAAACGTAGATCTGTAAAGAACTAAGAATAACCCACATCATTCACATACCAAAGTCTGGTCAATATCTTAGTGGTCTTAAAAAGTTCCAGAAAAAACTTTTGATTTCAAGAAAAAAGAATAACTTCTAGAAGCGGGGTCGCTCTTGTTTTTTTTAATTTGCCCTAATGGCAATGTCAAGGTCAAAATGTCTACAAATATTGCCAGAAAGCTCTCATCATAGGGAAGTCACATTACAAATATAAACACCCTATCAATAAAAGACTATCTTTTAGAAGCAACGCTTACGTATTTAAGGATGTAGTAAGGTGAGGTTTTTGCAATTTGTAAAAGTCATTCGGATTTCTCTGATTTTATCCAGTATTACTATGTAAAATATTTTGCCCCATTACACCCAATTTTCTAGTCATTAAAGTCTTCAGAAGCTCATTATAAGTCAGTAAGCAAGATTTTATCAGATTGTAGATTTTCCTTCCATGTGAAACAAATCAATATTGTGTCCATGCTTTACTAAGGTAAAAGTCCAAGAGAGCCTTTCCCGCCATTTTTTAAAATGTGAAATATCTTGAAAACAAGGCCCATAACCTATCATTATTTTTAGCCGACTTTATTTCTTTAACAATGCTCTTTCCATTTAGGGTATCAATTTAAAATCATAGATTTATAAAATTTCACCTTACTACATCCTTAAAATATTGCCCTCAGGGCAAAGTCAAGGCCAAAAGCCTACAAGTATGGTACAACCAGAAAGCTCTAATCATAACAATGTCACATACCAAATATGAACACCCAATCGCTAAATATCAATGTTAAAGTTTTTTTTTTAAATTGCCCTCAGGGCAAGTTCAAGATCATAATGTCTACAAATGTTGTACCTACGAAAAGCTCTCGTCCAACGAAGTTACATATTAAATATCAACACCTTACCACTAAATGTTCACCTTCTACAAGTAAGGTTTGAACTTATTTTTTAAATCGCCCCTTTGGGCAAGGGCAGGGTCATAATGTCTACAAATATAGAACCATCAGAAAGCTATAAATATTGTCACAAAGCAAAAATGAACATCATACAACTAAGTGACAAACATCTAGAAGCAAGATTACATTTTTCAATAATTGCTCTCTGGGAAAGGTCAAGGTTAAAATGTCTACAAATGTAGTACTATCAAAAAGCTCTCATCACAAATAAGTCACATACCTAATATGATCACCCTACCACCAAGCAAAAATCTCTAAGCAGGTAAAAGTTTTTAAAAAATTGCCTTTAGGGAAAGGGCAAGGTCAAAGTGTCTACAAATATGGTACCGATAGAAAGCTCTCATTCTAAAGAATTGACACACCGAATATGAACACCATTCAACGAAAATCCTACCTTCTAAATGCAGAGTTGAATTTTTTTCAAAAATTGCTCTAAGGGCAAGGTCCAGGTAAAAATGTCTACAATTATGTTACCACAATAGAGCTCTCATCAAAAGAAAGTCACATACCAAATATCAACATCGAAGCTCTTAAGGTCTTTATTCCACAAGCAAGGTTAAAGTTTTTGCTGACGAAGGAAACGCCGCCGGAGGCATGACAATAGCTTTCTGGACATTCGTCCCTTAGAAACAAAAATTGATAAATTTATACGAAATTAGAAGCAATCTTTTAGCTCAGCAAAATAAACTAACATACTAAGAAACTAGAGTAATGACTGTCGGAAACGACAGTGATCCCCGCACCCCCAGTTTGACACAGAAAACAGCTATAGACCCTGGGTATAATTTTTCTTAACATTGTTGAAATTAAACTATTGACAGTCACTATTTTTACCATAAGGGTTTAAAGTATATATGGTTGTTAGGGAGAATTCCAAAAAATAAGTAGTCTTGGAATCATATATTTTGGAAATCAAATTGGTGAAATGTTCCTTCTAATTCTAACAAGTTTTTTAACTATGGTTTCAATGTAGAATTCCAAAAATTAGTGGTCTTTGACAATTTCAGGAAATTTACCAAATTTGGAATCAATTATTTTGGAAATCCAATTGGTGAAAATGATTAACCTTATCAAAACAAATGGTAACAGTTAGGTTGCAAGGTAGAGTTCCAAAAAATATGTGGTCTTTGACACTTTCAGGAAATTAACCAAAATTGGAATCAAATATTTTTGAAATTCAATTGGTGAAAATGATTGCCCTAATCAAAAAAATCCTTACAGTATGGTTGCTAGGTAGAATTCCGAAAAATAAGTGGTCTTTGAGACTTTCGGGTTATTTACCAATTTGAATCACATTTTCGAATTCTAAGATTTCAGAATTTTTATTTTTTTCCAAATACTTGCCAAAATATAATATTATATGCCAAAATGTCCAAAAATATCAGTCTTTGACATTTTCAGGAAATTTACCAAAGTTGGAACCGGAATCAAAATTCTGAAAGCTTATTGCGCATCTACAGACTATATGCAACAATTCTGCAACAAAATTAAATCCATATATCCAAAAATGTAGGATGAGTTTGCGTCGCATGCCATATGTGTCACAATCCACATTTTGTGGTCTTTGTCAAATCGACATCTTGGGGCCTCTTGTTTGCATCAAGATAAATATCAAAAATCCGAAAGCTTATTGCGCATCTACAGACCATATGCAACAATGCTACAACAAAATTAAAACCCTAAATCAAAAAATGTAGGAGGAGTTTGCGTCGCATGCCACATGTGTCAAAATGGACACCTTGGGGCCTCTTGTTTGCACCAAGACCAATATCAAAAATCCGAAGGCTTATTGCGCATCTGCAGCATATATGCAACAGTTCTATAACAAAATTAAACCCCTAAATCCCAAAATGTAGGAGGAGTTCGCGTCGCAAGGATGTGTGACGGACGGACGGACGGGGCCAACGACAATATCCCCGAACATTCATTCGAAAGTGCGAGGATAAAAAGTCAATTTATTAGTCTCTTCAAAACATCCGGAGAAACAGTCGTTACAGGATTACAAAATGACAGAATAACGGAAAAGTTGAGATCTATATGCCCCAACTTTGCTGTTGGAACATAAATATTTCAACAAATAAATCCAATAAATTTAAGACCATTCTGTGATTTTACTGCAGGTTTCATTTTGCAAATAGCACTGCTGTCTGGAGGTGAAGAGTTAAGATGTTGTCAAGTAAAGACAGGAGACTCTCAATAGCATGTATTTCTCACCGGAACATCTTATGGCATGCGCAGTCCAATAATAAAACTTTATGTTAAGGACATAGCAAGCGAAATGATTTCAATGTGTTCTTGAAATATGACGCTGATAAATGTATCATCACAATAGAATCTCTATTGATTTCGATAAAAGGTCAGTTTTGACAACATTGAAGGGTAATTATTTTTAAAGTTTTTACCCGAAAACAAAGTCGGTAACCTATATTATTTTTGCCGTTTATTAGAAGTTCACAATGTCAAAGTTTAATATGGGAATTATTTATTTAAAGACTCTGAAATCTTGAAAACTGTATTTAAAATGGGACATTTCCGTTCCCACTTTACACCACTTTTACTTAAATACGTGCTATTGTTACATGTCTGTATTGTGTATGGTCGTGAGTTTTAGTGTGAATGGAGATTTTTGTGGTTGTTAGTTGTTTCCCCTTCCCGCGTTTTGTATGTTTGTCACGTGATTTCTTTGTCTGAATAAATGTATGAAAATGGCAGCGGACGTCTTTTTGTGCTGAGCCCAAATATCTAAATTTAAGATGATGGAGTGTGTCCCCAACTCCATTACACTATTTATTCTCTGTAATAGAGGAGTAAAACATAATTGATCTTTCTGAAATGCCTTTACAATTTCAGGTGCTATAATATTGGTTGCGTTGATAATAAGTTCTGCATCTTTTTGTTTAAATAAAATTTGAGATTTGATATAAAAACACAAAAATGCCAAACTGTTAACCTTGAATTCCATTGAAACTGAAATGGTGCTTCCACCTTTATTTATTATTTTAGGAATCCTAGGTACTTGTTTGACAAATCTTAAAATTTACAATCTGTTGAATACGCCCATTAAGTGTTTCTTTTTGACAAAGTTAAATGGCAAAGTTAAACGACCACTACAATATACAGTGATATAACTATGTACCACGCTGATAGCAATTTTAGGTGAGGTACGGATGTACAGGGCACAATTTTTTTTTATGTTGAAACTTTTCTGACTAATTACTGTTTTTACTGGCTCAGTTGCTTGAGAAGAGTTTACTACGGTCCATATTAAAACTTTGTTTCTTCTGGTGTCGATCTTGTATGAGGTGTAGACCTGCTGAACATTTTTAAAAGTGGAAATCAAAGTACCATTTTGATGAAGTTTTTATTTCATTGGCTTATTTCTTTCAGAAAAGATTTTTTTATGTTTCTCACAAAAGATATAGTGTTATTGCAAGCGAGAAAAAAAGTTTCATTTCACAAAGATGTACTTTTACACCCTAAGACGACGTCTTGAAGAATGTCCGCAGTGCAAGAAACACACTTTACACATTGTAGTTAATTGACTGATAGCGGACCACGCAGATTGTCTTTGTAGAATAATTGATTGACAGTGCTGTCATAAGAATTTTACATTTCATTGGTTGGAATCAAATGTAAAATCATCTTAGGGCAGTGCCAAATAAGTCGTTCTACATACTACATACACAGTCTTTGGTGGTATACTGTCGATCAATTATCAGCAATGTTTATTTCATTGCGGTCAGCCTTTCAGATTCGGCTGTGAGTGTAAAAGTACATCTCGCTGGAATGCTAGTTTTGCTACTCGCTTGACCGTTGCAATAAACTAAACTGTATGTACCCGACATTCTACCATGCAAGATATATCGGCAAACGAATACCGAAGCAAGAACGAGGAAAGGGGAAATTCTAAAATCACGGCAATTCACAACAACACGAATTGAGACAGTACGACAAAGACATAACAAACAGCTTTGAAAGGCGACTATGTAAGGACCATTAATTCTGAGGCCAAGTAGGTTTACAAAAGATCTTTGTATGGTTTTCAATGTAAAAATTGGATTATGTTGGAATCTGCAGTGCTTATAACTTGAAGAGAAACATCAAAAGACCATTATTACTGAATTTGGTTTTTATTGGCCAAGGTGTGTCCAAAGTAGATGAATTTTGAAAGTATCCAATAATTTACTGTGTTCCACAGATTTAAAGTGACCACTTTTAGACCTACAGCAACCAAAGTTTGGTTTCAGTTGGCTGGGGTATATTTGAGTGAAGGATATCTTTGAATGAATACTGTAAGACGACGGATGAAAGACGTAAATTAATTGCAAATATTAACCCTCGCTATAAAGGGGTAGAAAGTTACTGACATTTTTACCAAAATTTCCTGGCTTTTACTAAAAAAAATCCCTTTAGGAATACATTTTGAATGCTTAAACTAATTCAGATCATCTTTTTAAAACGTTTAAGAATACACTACAATTCAGGTATGAAAAATGTTTACTGATGTTGAAATCAATGGGTCTAAAATAAAAACTATTCACATTCTTACAACTTGGTTGACGCCACTGCTGTAGGACTGTTAGTCCTCGAGGGTATTCACCAAGCCAGTAATCCAGTACTTCGGTGCTGGCCCCAAGATTGATTTTATTTGGAAACTTAAATTATCTAAATAAGAACATTTAGTTTAAAACTGAGGAGCATCTCCCTAATGCAAACCTTGTCTTTTGCTGATGTCAACTTTCAATTTAGATCCTTTTAATCATCTGTTTTCTATTAGCTTTAATATATCTTTGTATTCCTAGATTTCTAAATATTTCATCTGCTCACATAAGTTGTCGAAAGGGCCACATGCAGAGAGTAAAACAGTAAATTCGGTATTTTGTTATTTAACACGCCACATTTTGGACAAAGTCGACGTCAATTCAAAAGGAAATGCAAGTTCGATACGACTGATTATGTGGCTGTATGATGTACAATTTCATCAATCAGAGTATGATGTCCCAAGT
This sequence comes from Modiolus philippinarum, assembly GCA_002080025.1. Taxonomy (NCBI): domain Eukaryota; kingdom Metazoa; phylum Mollusca; class Bivalvia; order Mytilida; family Modiolidae; genus Modiolus; species Modiolus philippinarum. Next base: position 100,655 of record MJUU01021688.1, read on the forward strand.
AGAGAAAAAGATTACTGAATAAAGTGACGGAAAGATACGTCAATTTATTGAAGCTATCATCTCTAATCAGGAAATCTGCATAAAACGCCATCCGCTTAGGTGTTGAAAAATCAGCCCCAGTTAGTCCTATTTACGTCTGCAGATTGAAAAGATAAGTACATTTTCTGTCACAGCGTAGACGTAGAGTGTTTTGCTTTACTGTAGTTTATAAAAGGCAAAGTCATATTCTGACCTTTTTTTAACTATAAAGACATATTAACATACACAATAATATTAAATTAACTCGACATACAATTATTGAAAAAAAAAATATTTTGAACACTTCATAGAATACTCCTACGACGTAAGAAGGTTGAAATTCCGTTCCTCCGTTAGGATGGAATATCAGAAAAAAGTAGCTCGCCATTCACCTCTAGCATTGCTGGAGTATTCATAGAATAAAGCTTAAGGTGGCTCACTCGTCACATTTTTGAATTTGTGTCTGATTACGGAACTCTTCTGGTTTTCTCAAGTTCAATGGCTAAAAGAACTTTGCACACGGACCCCCAACTTTTTATTTCATGAATGTCTTCTATAGGTTAAATTAAGCCATCTGACAGGTTTTCATAAAATTCTTCATAATACTTCCTTGCTTTTAGACAAGAAATATTCCGAATGATAAATAAAGGGAAAATCCAAAGAAATCCATTTCCCGCCAAATTTTTAATAGTCTTCTTTCTCTCTTAAATGTACACTGACCTATATATTTATTTTTACCATTTCAGTAAGTCTGTAATGCTTAATCAATTTCAAAAAGGTTTCAAGAAATCCTTGATATAAACAACATCAGAATGAGCCTCCTTAAATTCAAATTAGACTCAATTTTATGGTACATTGACAATTTTAATTTTCTTCCTTAGGTCAGTTTCTGTCAACTGAAAATGGAAGGTTTGTTAAATTCGCTAGCCACGTTTTTCTCTGATTACTTTCTGTCATGAGATCATTGACCTTGACTTTACAGACGATGTAAGTTTTAAATGAGGTTCGTTTTGTTTAATTACTATACATAAAAAACAAAAACTGAGGTGAAAGTTCACATGATAGAGAGCCGCAAACGGAGAACGAATACACATATCAAATATCATTACCGTTTTCAGTTTAATACACTGAACGTACCGACAGCTATTTCAGGATGTTCTCTGGTCAATTTGAAAATAAATGGGGCTAGAAAACTGAAAAAAGAAGTAATTTAAGGAAAAACAACTAGTATGTTCTACCTCGTTTCTGAGATATATATATATGGATCCATGAACGAATTTAACAAAATAAATATGATTAACTGAAATTTTTACTAAATGCTCCTAAAATGTATCAGATGTAGTTATCAAACAAAATATGCGAGGTACGAGGGCAAAAATAAATGTAATGCTTTTGAATAGATAACACCAGAGAAATCCGAAAATCTGACAGAAATACCAAAACATAATCAAGGAGCATCCTTAATGATAGGGACCTAGTGTCTCACGCTGAAACAACGGCAGTAGAATACCGAAGGAACAAAGGGGTGAAATTCACAAAAATCGAAGTCCAAAGACAGGGCAAAAACGAGAACACAGAAAACAACGACGCCAGACACAAAAACAATGACGCCAGACAGACAAAAAGCACAGAACCAGAAACCACAACATTCAGAACAAAGGCACTCACAGTGTGAACTCCAGTGAAACTGAGAGTGACATCAGGTGCTCCGAAAGGGTAAGCATGTCCTGCTCCGTTAACAGCACCCGTCACACTGTGAGTGATTCAATCCGGGAAAATGCCAAAGTCGGCAGTCAAATCCGGGAAGACGCGAATCTAGCCGAAAACGTCCACTTTCACTTGGGACACCGACACGTCACATCCCCCAATGATGCCATGGTGACGGCCACAGAATCTCTTGAGGGATGAAATTAACGAAGGTTGAACAAATCCCTGACTAACCAGCTTTTGGGACAGTGTTTTTGCTCTGTTCAAAAAATCACTGTACAAACTACAAGCTCGACAGTAACGAATCAACTGTGAAATGTACACTCCATAGGCTGGAGAGGTAGGTATATTGCTGCTAAGAAAGGGAAAGTTCACAATGGGGAAATTAAAATCATCACGCTTGTCATATAGCTTAGATTTCAAACGTCCATCTTCGTCAATATACAATAAAAGATCTAGGTACGAAGCTGAAGTAGGTGTTTCAGTTGTTTCTTTAATTTCAAGCTCATTTGGATAGATATGAAGTATTGGAGTGTACTATGATATGAAGTATTGAAGTATTGGAGTGTACTAAGAGAGCTCATACTTAGAGTTACTTTAAACCATTTTCTCAGAATTTCAGTACAAACTTACCACTTCTTGGATGTAGTATGTCCCACTGCTTTTGATTTATAACCCTTTTTCTTTTCAATTCATTCAACTCTTTATATGCTTTTCTAATAGTTGCGTGCAAAGTGGATGGTGGAAACTCTTGGTCAAAGAAAGTCCTCACACCCCTGGGTGAAACTCCCGTCATTAGCATTGCCATTCGTATGTAGTTTTCCTCCTCTATGCTAAGTTGTGCCATGACAATTTCGTGGTATCTATTAAGGTCCTATCTTGTCCCAATGCTTTCAAAACAAAAAATTTTCTATTTAATATCAAACAGTAATGGAACAAGTCTTTTAACAAGCTTAAAACTTTTATACCAATTAAGTTTACAGTTACTTTTGATAAAGCTTATTAATCTAAATATTCTGTCCACGCATTTGTATATCATATAAATAGGATTTTTTTCCGTAAATGACTGTTTATTGCAATGGTCAAGCGAGCAGAAATAGTTTAATTTCAACGAGATGTACTTTTACAACCCAAGCCGACTTCTGAAATGCTGATTGCAGAGAAAGAAACATTGTTGATACTTGAATGACAGCATACCATCTCGTATTAGAACCTATTATATGCAGAACACTGTAATAGAAAAATATGAAATTTCAACCTGAAACATTGCACTCTGCTGGACAAATTTCAATTTTTTGGTACTTGAGTAATGAATTTGTCACAAATCACAATTATTCTATTACGTCATATAACACTTCCGGTTATAGACGAGATAGTATTGCGCAACTGCAACCTCAATGTGTTGCCAACTGAGTAATCGAGTGGACGTGGTTCACTTTGCTAAAGCAACCTTATTAAACAATTTATTTTTATAAGTCAATGTGGTTGTCACATATGTTTACTTATTAAAATACGATATCTATATCGTACATTAATTATAAATTTTTTATTAAATTTTCTCTTGTTCGAGGAACGAGATAATAATATAGTAAAAAGAAAATGGCGGATCGCATGTTGAACAAGAATAAGAAGACGGCAGTCACAAACACCAAAAGCGTCTTTTGAAGACGATCTACTTAAAATGGATGAAAATTAACTGAATTATGAGGAAAAGGGGAAAGGTCCCACAAAAGAAAATGATCCACAATAATTCCCAGTAAGAGTACGAGGGCAACAACGGCAGAAGAATACCGAAGGAACAAAGGGGTAAAATCTATAAAAATCGAAGTCCAAAGGCATGGCCAAAACGAGAACATGGAAAACAACGACGCCAGACACAAAACAACGACGCTAGACAGACAAAAGGCACAGAAACAGAAATCACAACATTCAAAATAAAGCACTCACAGTGTGAACTCCAGTGAAACTGAGAGTGACATCAGGTGCTCCGGAAGGGTAAGCATGTCCTGCTCTGTTAACAGCACCCGTCACACTGTGAGTGGGTCAATCCAGAAAAATGTCAAAGTCGGTAGTCAAATCCAGGAAGACGTGAATCTAGCTGAAAATGTCCACTTTCATTTGGGATACTGACACGTCATATCTTTCGATGATGTTATGGTGACGGCCATAGAATTTCTTGAGGAATGAAATTAACATAGGTTGAACAAATCCCCGACTAAGCAGCTTTTGGGACAGTGTTTTTGCTCTGTTCAAAAAATCACTGTACAAACTACACGCTCGACAGTAACGAATCAACTGTGAAATATACACTCCATAGGCTGGAGAGGTAGGTATATTGCTGCTAAGAAAGGGGAAGTTCACAATTGGGAAATTAAAATCATCACGCTTATCATACAGCTTAGACTTCAAACGTCCATCTTCGTCAATATACAGTAACAGATCTAGGTACGAAGCTGAAGTAGGTGTGTCAGTTGTTTCTTTAATTTCAAGCTCATTGGGATAGATCTGATGTAAATACTCCTTAAATTTAGGATTATTAAGAGAGAGTACATCGTCTATGTAGCGGAAGCTGAAATTAAAGGACGGGGCTAAATATTTTTGTTTTCTTTGAATAAGCCCTTGTAAAAACTTGGCCTCGTACGAGTAAAGGAAAAGGTCAGCTAAAAGCGGCGCACAGTTAGTTCCCATAGGAATCCCTATTGTCTGTTGGAAAACACGACCTCCGAATTCGACAAAAATATTGTCGATCAAAAATTCTAACATTTTGATTACGTCAGTCTCGGTGTACTTCTTGTTTGAATCAGTGTGGTTCTTAACAAAATATGTCTTGTCTTTCCCTATAACTAAATAAGTGTATCTGCGTTCTCCATTTTTAGTGCAGAAACATTGATGTATTAAATGCAAAGGACGTTCCACTTACTGTAAGGGGTGTCTAAACCCAAAACAAACACAAGGACACGAGGTGTCTCCATGTACAAGTAGTGGTAATGACTTAACAGTTGTTTTAAACATATTATTAAGTGATATGAGAAATGAACAAACTACAACAAATAAAATGTATAACGAGTTTGAATATGATGAAGAGTAAGACAATTATAATGGTATTATGATTATGATGATGATGAGAATCCGGACGAGGTCCGTGATAATGAAAATCATGTAGATAATGAACCCCAAGTAAAGTGCAAAAAGTTGAAGGGTCACGGTTTACAACTATTTGTTTTTATACCTAATCTATTTAGAAGTATTTCAATTGAAATTTCAAATGTAAGAAGGCTTGATATCATAGTCAACGGAAATTATGTCCTTAGCTAGCTGTCAGTAACTGCGAGCATTTGTCTGGACAGTACCTGTGTGTATTGTCTTCATGTTTTATGTACTTCAGTGTAATGGGCACTCGTCTTGATAAGTTGGACTTTTTTCTAGTTTGATTTTTAGTGTGAGTCTTTTTGTGTATTTATTTTTAGCCATTCACCACACATAGGGGGAGGGTTTGGATCCAAGAAAACGAGTTTAACCCCACCGCAATTTTTGCGCCTGTCCCAAGTCAGGAATATGTTGGTCATTGGCTTGTCCTTGTCTTCTTATAAAATTTTAGTTTCTTGATATTTGGGTTATTGGATGTGGTTTGTTTCCATTGATTTATTCACTTTTTTACCTTTTCGGGGCCATTTAGGGCTTACTATATGGTGTGAGGTTCCTCACTATGTTGAAGACCATATGGTGACCCCTAGATGTTTTGTTTTTTGTCGTTTTAACCTGGATATGGGATGTTGTCTCCTTGACATTTACCCCATTTCCTTTCTTTTTCATATGAATAAGAGATTTCGCTCGGGAGGAAAATGTAGTGAAAAAACCGATGAACATTTGTCTGAAAAAATTACAGACATTTTCAGGAATGAGATTTCTGACGAGAGATATAGGGAACTTATGAAAGAGAACAAAATTCTCAGACCAGAGAATTGTGACGGTCTTGTGCCTGTACAAACTGAACAACTCATCTGGAATCTCATATAGTAAAAAACCAGAACAAATGACAATAAAATGAGACATTGTCAATATTTACTAGTTAAAGGTTCTACAATTTCAACCATAGTTATTGATAGGTTGGACAAAGTTGTGTCAAAAGACGGACTAGATAGTTCACTGAAAACAGAGTTAAAAAGCATACTTGATGACAGTATGGATTCATTTGTTGTTTTGACATGCTAATAGTTATGTTTAACACGTAGAGAACTCATGAAGTCTGATGTGAAAGGTGAATATAATCATTTGTTTAACAAGGCTCAACCATTCAATAAATGGTTATTTGGTGGTGATGTGTCCAAAACTGTAAAGGATATTGGAGAATGTAGCAAAATCTCAAATGGCCTTGCAGTAGGAAGTGGTGAGAATCACTGTAGAGGTGGATTTGATGCCACATGGAGATCTGGATGGTTTAATAGACGCCATGGTAGGGGAAGAGGATATAGAGGTCGAGGAAATGCCTCCAGGTCAACTGATAAACAAGAGCCAAAACATTCCAGATGGACTCACAACAAGTACAGAAACTAGATGTTGTGAGTATAAATAAACCAAAATTTCAAGCAGGAAGATTGAAATTTTATGTAAATGAATGGCAAAAGCTCACTTCAGACAGACAGTTATATTTTAGATATTGTTCATCATTGTTCAATTGAGTTTATTGATAATATTGAACCAAAATAAAAAAAATCAGTCCCCAAAAATGCAAATTTTAATTTGAAAGAGGAAAAAATTATTGAGTCCACTATTAACAATTTACTAGATATCAAAGTAATTAAAGAAGTTAAATCAGAAATAAATGAATTTATTTCACCAATATTTGTTCGTCCAAAACCAGGGGGCGAATATAGAATGATTCTAAATTTAAAAGGGCTGAATAAGTACATAGAATGTCAGCATTTTAAAATGGACATTTTTGAAAGTGCTTTTAATTTAATTAAACAAAATTCATACATGACAAGTGTTGATTTAAGACATGGATATTATACAATTAATATTGCTGAATATGACAGAAAGTATTTAAGATTTTTTTGGAAAGGGAAATATTTTCAATATTCCTGCTTGCCAATGGGTATTGCTATGCCCCCACGCATTTTTACTAAACTAATGAAAGTAGTGTTTACAAGCTTACGGAAATTAGGTTATACCAATATTGGTTACATTGACGATTCCTTATTGCTAGGTGATACACAAGGTAAATGTAAGAACAGTAAGTTTGGTAACAAAGCTTGAGTTAGTAGTTAATGAAGAGAAGTCTGTGTTTACACCACAAAAGAAAATTAGATTTTTAGGATTTAAGGATGTTCGCTCGTTAAATTTAAGATAACAAAGACTTCAATTAAATGTGATTTTTTGTACGAAAATTGAAAAAGAAGAAATTTAAGCCAAAAAAAAAAATGATAGATTACCGATGTAAATTTTGAGATATAAGTGGTTAAAAAAATGGCGGGAATCTGAACTCCTCTGCATTTTCCGTAGGTTTATTTTGATCAATGTTTATAAAATAATGAATGTGACAAAATAACACCAATTAAATAAAATTTTGTCAGAATGCTGCAAAAGATGTATAAAATGAAATTATGGGAAAAAATTTGGGGATCACTTGGCAAAAAATTATTAAGCTTTAAAATGGATTAAACCAGAGAAATCCGAAAATCTGACAAAAATCCATAAATCTGACCAGCAAACATCCTTAACATAGATTCTGATAAAATGATTGTAACTCTACCACTAAGCTAAAAAGAAATGTAAAATAAGAGAAGTAGCAAGAGTACTTGGTTTATTAATATCAAGTTTCTCTGCTGTTGACTATGGCAAGTTATATTATAGAAATATAGAATTAGAGAAAATTAAAGCATTAAAAATTGCAAAATGCAATTTTGAGAGTGAAATGGTCATTACAGAAATTATGATTACAGACCTTCTTTGGTGGTCAGATAACATTTATTCGTAAAGCCGGAAAATAAATAGAGAAATCGACAGGTTACAATACGAACCGATGCATCGAATGATGACTGGGGTGCCATTTTCAATGATAATGAGACAGGTAGTAGATGGAGTGACCAAGATGTAGATAATCACATCAATTATCTAGAATTACTAGCAGTTTATTATGCACTTAAACAGTGTTAAAGTTTTGACAAACAACACAACTGAAGTGAGTTATATAAATAATATGGGTGGCATCAAATCAGAAAAATGCAATAGTTTAGCTAGAAAAAATTGGTTTTGATGTATTGACAACACAATTTGGGTAACTGCTACACATATACCAGGGAAAGCAATAAAAAAAGCAGACTACAAGTCACGCAATTTTAATGACCAGCTTGAATGGCAGTAAAATAAGGCTATATTTTAAAAGTTGTGTTCCCTTTGGACAAAACCTGAAATAGATCTGTTTTGCATCACATTTAAATACACAATAGAGTTTGTAAGTCTCGTCATGTGACACCGAGAAATCACGATAAACTTGAAATTTGAAAACCTTTCCCGCCAAAATATGACGTTTGAGGATTATGACGTTCAAAGTTTTTGTTTGAAACGTCATAGATATTTGTTAAAAATGTAACTTCCGGGTACAACTTATGTGCCCGGGAGTCCCAAAATTGGACGAGACTTACAAACCCTATCAAAGGTATTTTGTTCTTTGGTTGATTATCAAGAATCATCATTTGTAGATGCATTTACTTCAGATTGGGGTAAATATTACAGTTATATGTGTCCTCCTTTCAGCATGGGAGCACGTTGTGTAAAGAAGATTGTTACAGACAAGGCAGAAGTTTTATTCATCGGCCTATTTTGTCCAACCCAACCGTAGTTTGTTCAAGTAATGAAGCTTTTAATAGACCGTCCGTACATACTTACAGGTCAATGTTATCACTACCGTACAAAGAAAAAGTTCATCCGTTAGGGAACTCACTGACATTGATGGCATGTCGTCTATCAGGAGACGTTTGCAAAGCACAGGCATTTCAGAAAAAGCTTCGTCAATCATCATGGCTTCTTGGAGATCAGAGACTCAGAAACAATAAAAAACTTATATCAAAAAATGGTTTCGTCAATGTGATCAACGGAAAAAAGATAGATTTCATAAAACTGTAGAATTAGTACTAGAATTTTTTACTTGATTTTATGATTCAGGATTGAGTTACTCCGCATTGAACAGTGCTAGGTCAGCGTTGTCTGTATTTGGCCTGACTTTTGATAATGTGCTTGTTGGTTGTACGTTTTCTGAAAGGAGTCTTTGATTTAAAACCTACTGTTAATAATGATGTAAATATTTGGGATGTGGCTATAGTGTTGAAATATGCAAAACAATTATCTCCTGTGTCGGGTATATCATTAAGAGACTTGACATTAAAAATTGTTATTTTAATCGCATTGACTAATGCGACACGAGCTCAAAGTATTCGCCAAATGGAGATCAGTTGTATGCAAAAGTTAAAGGATTGTTTTGTTTTAAAATGGTTGGATTACTTAAGCAAACTAGACCAGGATCTAAGAATCCAGATATTACATTGAAACCTTATCCACTGGAAAGAAGACTTTGCGTTTATACAGTTTTAAAGGAGTATCTTAAACGTACAGAGATTTTTAGATCAAATGAAAATTTATTATTATTAAGTTATGTGAAACCTCATAAACATGTAACTAGTTCTACTATTTCTAGACCTCCGTCGTGCCGGAATCGATACAACCAGATTTACTGGTCACAGTACTAAGTCAGCGGCTATATCGAAAGCAAAATCGAATAATGTGTCAATAAATGATATTTTATTGAAAGCGGGTTGGTCGAACACTTCTACATTTGGAAAATTTTATGACAAGAAAGAAACAAACGATGTGTTTGCAGAAAAAGTGTTATCTTGAATTTATTCAAGTATCAAAAGTGTATGATTCAATATATTACAAAATTCTAGAATGATTAATTATGCCTTCACTTGCATTTTTGTGCACATGTAATTTTTGAGGAAATAATTTAGGTTTGGAAGCTTTGAAGTCTCGTCTATAACCGGAAGTGTAATATGACGCAATAAAATTACCAAATTTGACGATACTCACCTGTTAAAGTGTAATTCTATGAAGTCATAGAATAACACTGGAGGTGTTAGACGCCTCCACCCACCCCAGCAGCCTTTATTCCTGTCATCACTTGGGGTGATTAGTACATGAGATGTGCAAACAATTTTTTTTCTGCTTGGAAAATTGAGGATGCAGTTGCGCAACACTATCTTGTCTAACACATCCAGTGTTATTCTATGACTCCAAGGTAAGTATCATCAAATTTGGTATTTTAAAATATCCCCATGTCTGTGTTTTATTATATTTTGCGATTTATTTCATGACATTTGCTGTTCCTAAATGCCCTGAACATCACTGAATTTGCAGAGGACAAATCTGTGATTAGGCCCCAGGTATTTAAGCTGAATCAAAGTTGTGAGATAATTTACAAGAGCGTTTCCAGAGGATGGGGACCATTTCATATCAAAATATTCGGAGGTCCTTTTGTAAGGTAATCAGTTTCAAGTAACGACAATTTGATGTTTATCATCAAACAATGTTGACATTTGCGTTTTTTATTTATATTGGTCACGGGCACCAAACTCACAACGCTTCACATTAGTTGCTAAAGAAATATCATGATGATAATATCCTGTTATGAGTGATGAAATCGAGGTCACCGCTTCGAAATGCAAGTACCAACATTTGTCATCGTATAATTACCCCTAAGGTATTATTATTTTTAAAATATCGAAGAGTGCAGTTCGATCGCGGTTAAGACTAAAAGGATTTACATACGTGAATCTTATTGAACTGCCGTTTTTGTTGAATTACTGTTTTTGTCGGCTTCAACTTGTCAAATTTGCGACAAACGGTCTGAATTATATTTCTTAAAAAATCAGTAATAATCCTTACTTACAACGATAGATCCCGGCACCTGAATCGGTTTTCAGGGGCTTCGGCTACAGAGCTGCCGGGCGCGTCCCCAGGTGGTGGATAGGGGAATGCCCTGTCTATGCGGGGTAGTCAGGTCATAATACGGAAAGCCTGACCGCGAACCATTGTAGCCAAACTGTGTGGAGAAACGCCACGCTCCATGCAGTATAAAGACCCCTTCTATATTTCTCTAAAGAGAGCAGACGCACTGGGTGTCGTATGGAAGGCTAAATTTCCTGCCCCTACCCATTTCTCCAATTTTCCAGTGGCAGTCAAAAGTCGTTGCCCAGGTTGTCCCTTCCACCTTTATTTCTTTCTTCTGATACTTTCAATTTTTTGAATTGATTAACTTGTTCTCGTCCTGATATAGCTGAAACATTGCTCATTGGACGTTAAACTCTTAACTAATCAATCAATCAATACAACGATATATTTGATATCTAAATGTTTTTTTTGTATTGTTCCTTCGACACTAATACAGATAATATTTTATAAAATATTACAGATTTTTTAATTGTTATGGGTAACGATATCGGGTTATGAGTTGTGGGATGCGTTATGTGCGATATAAACAAGGGACAAAGTGAAGTCGCCCTTCAGAAAATTTCTTTTCCATATGAAGAAAATATAACATTATACTTGTCTATTTCTACGTCTGGTAAATTCTTCTGTAACCAGAAATAGGCCACTCATATCAAAATAATTTCAGAACTTAGTATAAATGTTTGTAATATCGTATCGAGTATATAAATTCAGTTTTGTTCAGTTGATGTTCTGCAAAAAGCTGCATTGCGTGAAAAAAAAAAGTATAGCGAATATTCAAACGAAGCCCCCTAATTTAACACCACGATAAGTGAAGATCTATATAAAATATGTACATATATCAGTATATATATAATGTTCTGGTATTAATCTTTAAGATTATTCTAAGTTATTCATAGGTTACTTGTTTTGAACGACGATGGTAATTTTGTATTTGGCCAAGGAAATAAATACTTCAATAAAATAAAATAATATAACAGTCTATATTATTGTGATATAAATACAAGCTGTCGAGCATGGGGAGCCAAATGAAAATAAACGAGCAAGAAAATGGAACAAATTTTTGGCATTAACTCCTTTAACGAGGGTGAAATAAGAAATGAGACAATAAGTATCCTACAACTTTTCAACGAAATTGAAACCAAACGTCAAAATTACAAATGTAGTATGCGAATCGATCAGCACAAAACTCTCCCCAATTTCAATTTAGGTGATTCTTGTGGTATAACTATTGAAAATTTGTAACATTAACATGTGATCAAAATTGCAGAGAATTCTCAAACTTGGTATATAAGTCAGCAGCCATGTTGTTTGGTCCTTAGACTTACCAATGTATTTTTGTAATTAACTACCCAGGTAATGATCCATGCAACTTTTTGTTTATAAAAGCCAAGTAGTTTCAGAGGAGAGGATGTTTGGAAAAAATGTTAGAAGCCAAATCCAGTACTAAGGACGTCTACTGAGTGCCATACACGGAATGAAGCCTCAGTATTTTTAAGTGGTTAGAATTTTGATAAAAACAGTAAATTTCTGTAATACGCAAGGTAAAAAATTCATGTCAGACAAGCCTATTGGGCTAGTGAATACCCTAGGGGACATCTGGTCCACCAGCAGTATCATCGGCCTAATGGTTCAAAATACTAAAAATACCGAAGTTGCATAAAAAACAGTAAATTTCGTTATTATTATGCTGTACACGTGTTTCAAGGAGTAACCTCTCATCAGCAGCATTAAAATCAAATAACAGGGAAAGCCATAATCCAAAAGTTGTCCAAAAAAGTACTCATTACCAAAAATATCGAAATAGGAGTAACTCCTAAATTGGTGTTTAAATTTTCTTCAAAATTGGCATGTCACTAGATCTTGATATGCTGAACATTTTTGCAAGTGAAACGTAACCTCTATCTGTAAAAGTTTTTAAACAGAAAATAAAAAAAAACATTAAAATTTGGAAAAATTATATGATAAAAGGGCAATAACTCTGAAATGAGTCATTGGTTTTCCTTCAAAATTACAGGGTAGGTAGATCTTGTCATGCTTAACATTTTTACCCAGTCCGATTTTTGATACCTACAACCATTTTTGAGTTATTTGCCAAAAACAGCAATTTACCTCTATGTTCTATTTTTTGTAACACTGGTCATGTTGTTTGGTCCTCTGACTAACTGAACACATTTTTCACACTACATACTCTGGTAATGATCCAGGCAAAGTTTGACTTAAATTGGCCAAGTAGTTTCAAAGAAGATTTTTTAAAAAGAAGTTTACGACCGACGGGCGGACGACGGAAGACGGACACCAAGTGATGGCAAAAGCTCACCCTGACACAGCCAGTTAAGCTAAAAATTAGTTATTACAAATATCATTATTGAAAAAATACTATTGATATTCTATTATATGTTACTATGTGCTTGCAATGCTGGGACGTTATTTTGAAATTTTCAAGGTTGCTGCTGTTTTGAAGAATAACGAATTATTCACATTAGACCGTTACAATGTTTCTATTTCACAAATAGAATAAATATCTTTGGGTAGATCCAGATTTTATTACCGGACTGACTAACACCGACTGCGACCAAACCGGACTTTTCACACTAGCAGTGTGACGGGTGCCACGTGTCGAGCAGATCATGCTTACCCTTTTGGAACACCTGGTGATACTCTCCTTTATTCAGACGGAGTTCACACTGTCAGCGCTTTTGTTTTCTATGTTGTCTTGTATATCAAACTGTTAATTTTTAGTTTTGTCTTCGTCGATTATGTTTGTGGTGAAGATTTGTCCTTGTAATTGTCTGAAACTTGAGATATACACAAATGCTTTTCATACACCGATTGCGCATTTGCGGGATCGCTCATTATTTTAGTCAAACAAGGAGTAATCTGGTACAAAACTGGTTCCAAGACGCTGATAGACTAAGATAGTAATTTCTTCATTTCCATTCAAGTTTCGTTTTTTGTGGGTTGGAAATGTTCCTCGTGGATTTCTTTGTTAGTTGAAAACGAGTTTTTACCAATATGTTGAATAACAACGTTAGATTCGTTGGTAGAAAATATCAGTCCCTTGCTCCAACGTTGGATGATGTCATTTTTCCTCCGGTTGACCCCAGATGACCTCGTCTAAATGACGAGTCAAATCCGGATTGGAAAAGATGTGCTACCCATGTATTGGCGCTGTTTGAGGGTTAGAGAAGTAACATGCGTCATAGATTTTAAATGGTTTTGTCTACGGGTTAGAAATTGGCATTAACCAATCAGCAACCCAACAGATATTTCAATATCATATTTTACCTTGCTGTGTGACGGGTGTCATGCGTGGAGCAGATCATGCTTACCCTTCCGGAGCAACTGACGATACCTCAGTTTTGGAGGGGTTCACACTGCTAGTGCTATAATTATGTGGCGTTCTTGTTCATTTTTGTTTTATTTGTTTTGTCTTTGTCATACTGTCTCAATTCGTGTTCGATATGAATTGCCGTAATTTTGATGTATGATTTTTAGAATTCCCCCTTTCCTCATTCTTGCTTCGGTATTCGTTTGTCTATGTATCACGACTTTTAAAACAGCAATTAGATTTGTAGGCATTTGGTAAAAATATCACTACAGCCATCAATAAATTGTTTCAATTAGTCATATTAATCATTTCCACAGCCATGATATATAAAAGACAGCCATGAATTGTTAGGGACCGACCATTTAACTTGAAGGGGGGGGGGCTATGGTTTTTTTGTAAAAAAATATTTTGGATCTGATTTTTAGTGAAAAAAAATTTCTGTCTGGAAAAAAAACCATAACCCCCCCCTTCAGGTTAAATGGTCGATCCCTAAGCATTTGTGTCAGAATGGCATTTGATGACTCATCCTGACTATAGACACCCATTAATTGTTGTAATTTTTCATTGTGTATCATTGCCATAGACATAACTTATGCAAAAATGAAGGCAAAACAGACATTTAATGATCAAACTCTACTACAGATAGCCATATAAAAAAGGGATTTGGGTTAAATGTTGAGAACACAACATCCCATCTTTAGGTTAAAACAACCAAAAAAATGAAAAACAAGGCATTTAGGGGTCACCGTACGGTTTTCAACACAGTGAGGCACCTCACACCATATAGCAAGCCCTAAATGGCCCCAAAAAGTAAACAAGTAAATTAATCAATGGAAACAAACAACATCCAATAACCCGAATGTTTAGAAACTAAAATATATATTCACTTCAACTATTATATCAGAGCCATGAATATGTCAAAATGGGGTCAGAATGACATTATTATCCAATTTCAACTACAAACAACCATAAATTGTCATTATTCATTTCAACTAATGCCACAGCCATGAAATATGTTAGCATTAGGTCAGAGAGACATTTAATGACCCAATCTGACTATCAGACAGTCACGAATGTCATAATTATTCATTGAAACTATTACCACAGCAACGAAATATACAATCGCGATGTAATGACCAAACATGACTTCAGACAGTCATGAAATGTCATAATTATTCATTGAAACTATTACCACAGCAATGAAATATACAATCATGATCTACTGACCCAATCTGACAACAAACAGCTATAAAGTGTCAAAATTCATCAGAACTAATTATCAGCCATTAGAGCTGTTAGCTTCAGGGTCAAAATTGCAATTTATGACAAAACAGCAGTACTAAATTGTCAAAATTATTTACCGCAACCCTTGTTAAAACCATGATACATGCAAGTATGAGGTCAGAATAACATTTAATAACCCAACATGACTTCAAACAGCCATAAATTATCATGGTTGTTTTATCGGAACTAGAACCAAAGCCATGTAACATGTAAGCATGGGGTCAGAATGACATTTAAATTACCTAACCTGACTACAAACATGAAAAAATTATAATAATCATTCATTGCAGCTGCTTCCATAGCGATAAGGTTTGCAACAATGAGGTTAAAACACTTACTAAAGACATAAATTAAAGGAATAAATACGATAAAATCATCTAGATGTCTAGATCGAGGCATGAAAATTTGAATTGCACTATCTAACTATAGAAAGCCTATATTATCAGTCAATTGGTTTCTTCGATTTAATTATCATACAGATTAAGACTATGTTCTTTTTATCAATTTTTCATGATGATGATGCTAAATATCCATAAATTTACTTGTTATCAGGGTTGCTGGAAGCTTTCCTTAACAGCAAATGCATTGCTGACAGAACCAAGTGACAATGGCATGAGAGTATCGCAAAAATATATATACCAGAGGCTCTTAAGAACCTGTATAGCACACCTGGTTAATGACATGGGTGACAAAGACGATTTAAACAATCTTAATGTTTAAGGATGTTATTTTATAGTATGTTTATAGACCTCGATGTAATATGATTCGATGTGTAAGAGAGGTTCTTGAATACAATTCGAATACATTTAACTATGTTCCCCACTTGCAACCATCTTTGATGAGGTACAAACACAAAAATGTGGACTGGGATCTCCCAATGACTATTGCGATTTAATTTGGCTTAAAATACATCGGCAAATGAATAAACATCCGCAAATCGTTCAAGCGGTTTCAGAGGAGAAGATGTTTTAATGCTTTTCCATTCATTGTCCAATATTGGACTATGTTCCCCGCTGTCAGTCATCTTAGATCTGATGCAGATTTGCAGGATATATATTTCAAAGGGGATTAACTATGGACAGTTGTGACAATGTATGGTTCTAATAGGCCAGGACGTTTCAGAGGAGAAGATATTCGAATGAATTTCCCATATTGGCCTATGTTAAACTTTGTTCCCCGCTGACGTTCATCTTGGATGAGGTAAGAACATAGTGACAAATAAAAAAGGGGGCAATAATTCCTATTTGGATCGTAAGATTATCTTCAAAATTGCAGGACATGTAGGTCTTTCTATATTGACCATTTTTGTGATCTAAACTTACCCTTTATCTGTTTCATTATATTAGACGAAAAATTACAAAACAACAAAGCAAAAAAANAAACAAAAAAAAAAAAACAAAAAAACAAAAACAAAAAAAAAAACAAAAACAAAAAACAAAAAAACAAAAAAGACAAACAAACAACCAAAAAAAGAACCAAAAATAAAAACACCCCCCCAAAAAAACCCCAAAAACAAACTAACATAACAAAACAAATCAAAAGACAAAATATAAAAAAAAGAAAAATTACGAATAAAAAACTCTCCAAGACGGTTTAACGATATTACCTCCTATCAGATTTTTGATATTTGTAACGGTTTTTGAGTTATTTGCAAACAGCAATTTACCCCAATGTTCATCAAGGATATGGTGGCCATGTTTATAACTCGATTGAATCAAAAGGCGATCATTGTTTTCAAATTCAAATCATTTGGCCTTGTAGTGTAAACAAAAAAGAAATTTGTACAAGTTTACAGACAAACGACGACAGACGACGGACGCCAGGAGACTTCATGAGCTCACATGACCTTTGGACAAGTGAGCTAAAAATGAGTATTATACAGATAGCGGTGAGTGATCGAAATTTCTCAGTTAAATAAATCTCATATTTTCACCACTGAAAACAAAGAATTTCTAGGCACTGGAGGAAGTGACGTCACTATATCTCGTCAATGTCGTTGTCAAGTTGACAACTTGTGCATTGAAATGGAAAAATAGCCCGAATCTAAAATCTCTGTTTTGGAGTACAGAATTTATATGATACAAAACATAACTAATCGGCTGTCATGAATATCAATAAAAATGTCACCAGTGTGGATCAACGCAGTGGATTAATATTAAATCTAATAGCCAAGAGGATTTCCGAATTGCAGAATAATGTAATTGAAATGGTTCAACCAGACGAAAGTCGGCTGGAGTATTTGCTACAGAAGAAGATCTCTATCAATATTGAGAAAAAATGTTGCTGTTAATTAGGCGATTTGGAACTTAAAACATTTTTAAAATACATGTAACATCGCCTAGGACTCTTGTCTTACTTCCTTTATATTTTTATATTAAGATTATATTTGGTTATTTGTTCGTTATCAGTGTTTTAACATCTTTGACTTTATGGTCTTCCAAGCGTTTATATTTTATCTGCTCTGAAGAGACATAAATTGTAGAAATGTGCATATGCAGAACCTAAATTCAAAGTAACTTCGGTATTTAATTATCCTGCAAGCAAACCTTTTCACATATAACCTACAATTTTACTCGGCAGTTACTATAAATTTAGCTTCTGTGTATGGTCTTTTTGAAAACTTTTATTTTGAGTCATTTTTATTCGAATTAGATTTGTACACATTTAACGGAATAATGGAATAAAATTTTTATTTCCCATTCACGAGGAAGATATGAAGATATGAAGATGTTTTACCCTCGGGGATTCATATTTCTTCTGGCGACGCCTTCGAGAAAAATGATTCCCTTAGGTAAAAAAATCTTCAAGTCTCCCTCGTGCAAAGAAAAAAAATGTACAGAATCAAAACTTTAAGCAATTACAATTGGCTTTGACTTTGTCTCATTTTCATTTACTCCATATCCCTTCATTTTTAAATTTCAGACCTTTGTAAAGGATCTTAAGGGACCGACCATTTAACCTGAAAAAGGGGGGGGGTATGGTTTTTTTCTGGACAGAAAATTATTTATTTTTTTCTCGTGGATCAACAAAATATTTTTTTTTCAAAATTAACATTATTTTTTTGGACAGAAAGCCTCCGTCAGAAATTTTTTTTTCATCATTTTGGCAGCCAAAATATTTTTTTTCACATAAAATCGGCTCCAGATTATTTTTTTTTAGAAAAAAACCCATAGTCCCCCCCTTTTCAAGTTAAATGGTCGGTCCCTAAAGATCATATCAGAGAGTCAAATATGAAAATGATTCATTTTATATCGAAGTTGTAAGCCGTTTTAGTTGTTTTCAAATAATTTATGGCTTACCTTCCATACGAAATGACAGCTTGATTTATATTCACATATTGGTCTGTATTATTGTAATATCTCTTATTCCTTTATCAAAATTTATTGAAACGCATTTGTTGCCTTGATTTCATCTGAAGGTTGTATTTCCTGTACACTTCATACATATTTCAAGTAGACAGTGTAATCAGACGTTTCAAGTGTGTAATAGACCTTCACCCACACGTGAAATATAATTGAAGTTATGTTATTTAGGTGGATCATGTTATGTTTTATCTAACATTAAAAACCATAATATGTTATATAATATTTAGGGCGTATTTGCTACAGTAAATGAAACTGTCAGAATTTTTAACATATACAACACAAATATGCAGCTGAATAAAAGCTTGTTTCTTAGGTTATTATAGCCCAAACATAACATTGGCCACGAGTTTAATTCTGAGATTTTTTTTATATTTTAGGTTAAATTCTTAAGTGGTTAAATTTTGAAAAAGCCTGAGGATCAAGCACATTAGGATTGCCATGGCGGTCGAGTAAGAGCAAAGCTCTTGGCTGGGTACCCGGACGACGGATGCCAAGTTGCTTTTTCATCCAGGTTGGGTTGTAAATGAAACAAGTTATTCTAATCTACAGTTTATTACAAAAATATCCCACAAGCAAAAATGACAGTACAATATCAGTGTTGAAACGAAATTTGAGAACGGTCGTATTAAATCACTGTAGAAATCAAAACGATGGTCACAGGATTCCAATAAACTCAGACTATTCAAATCATATCGAATCGAAGGAGTACCAACTCCTTTAAATCAATATATCACGGCAACTTCCGGTTAAGGCAAGTTCCTCAATAAAATCCAGCTTCCTGTTAAGGCAAGCTCATCAAAGGAATAGCAATCCTTAAATCAAAATATCACGGCAACTTCCTGTTAAGGCAAGTTCCTCAATGAAATCCAGCTTCCTGTTAAGGAAAGCTCATCAAAGGAATAACAATCCTTAAATCAAAATATCACTATCGAACAACATAAGACAAGTTCTCGATTCCCCATCCTCATCACACAACGTTTAAATCCTGTCAACATCGTACTCATCTTTCAAATACAAGAAATAAATCCAATTCACTTAAGTAATGTAAAATGAAATAATATTCCAAATCAAACGTTAGTTCCTCATGAAAACGTAGCTTAAATAATCCGAATATATAAAAATAAAAACCACTCTAACTATTCTCAACAAGAACCTCTGTATGAATTCCCAGAATCTCCCGTACAGCCTTTATATACTGTATTACACCAATCTTGCACCAACTATGCACCAATTATTTTAATTATCAATATCTACATAACTGACCTTTATTCAGCACCAAACTAACACCAAGTTAGCACCAATGTCTCATTAAGCAAACATTTTGACAATTATTAGGAACAACAACCTATACAGTAGAAACATGATACTGTAATACTTCAACTTAACAGTTAAAACTATAAAAATAAAGATAAACGACTACGCTATAGAATGACTATGGACAGATGGCTATACGAATATGCTTATCTAAACATGCAACTAATTATCATCAAAATTTACACCATTACAGGATTATTCCCGGTTTCCCTAGATACGATAACGTAACCCTCAGTCCACTACGTTCCCGTGAGGGTTACGACTCGGTTCCGATTACCCGTAATGGAGCAGGCCCGGTGTGGTTCACACCGGGCAAAATTATGGTTTTATTATGAGCTTACCAGACCCTTGATTGTAATAAATCCTCAAATTTACATTTTTCCTCCATTTTCAATATGAACTAGTATGTCAATTGTTCGAAGAACAATTGATAGGTCTTTCCGGAAGTTGTGCCATAATGCTCTCATTTCAGATTAACCGATTAATCTAAGACACTATATATATATACCTTTAATATGTACATTTATCAATATACATTGACGTAAAACCAAAGTTTTTGTTGTCCATGATACTTTGATATTGACCTAATTTTGAAAGAAACATCTTCCTGTACTTTTAAAAGGCCTCATATCAATATATAGGTGGCCTGAATGAATTGGACCGACCTCTCAATTGTTCTTGAAACAACTGAGGTTCTAGTTTTATCAGCTTCGCTGAAGTTTACATCTGAATATGCACAGCAAATGGTTGAAAATATTATATAAACACATTTTGCAGAACAATGATTTTAACACACGAAAAGTTGTAATCTTACTAGTTTTATAGCAGATTTATTAAGTGCATACGTTTTCACAATTAAAAGAATTTATTTAAGAATATGTTGAAAGATATTTTTCAATGTTGATAATTTTGATAAATGAAAAACTGGGCAGTTATTTATTTTATTTCATGATTTTCTACAAGTTGTATAATTTTTATCTCAAAAATGAGCAGATGGTCATACAAACTCTTACACAAGGCTTCATATTTCCAAATACTATTAAAATACAGTAGTAAATATCGTCCATTTTGCTGCCATTGTTTTTATCTTTATCGCTGTGCCATGTTATTGTTGTCATACATGTATTAGTGGCTGGGTTACAGAAAGTTCAAATGTAAGACACTAGACCTCATCGGGCAATAGACCTCATAGGTCAAAAGACCTCATCGGTCAATAGATCTAAGTGGTCAATAGACGTCATCGGTCAATAGACTCCATCGGTCAATGGACCTCACTTGTCAATAAATTCCATCGATCAACAGACCGCACTGAGCAATAGACCTCATTGGGCAATAGACATGCAGGGATATGAAAATACCAATAGATGAAATACTTTTTACTTAATAGAACGTATAAAATATATTTATAAGATATATATATATATTAAATTGTATATATCAGTGATTAAATACTTTATGATGTAATTAATAGCTATATAAATATATCGTTTATTAAATGGGCTTTTGAATAGCTATAAATAGATTCTACTGTACTTATGAAATATTATAACATTTTTCCTAATGCAATCAAATTGATAACACTGAGTAGCCAGAAACACAATAAGTTAATTATAAATGTTTATAATTTTTATGTAAAAAGATTTCCCGTGGGAGAGATGTTTGCTCTCTATATTTTTCAGTTATGGTGTACTTGTGCAGGAGAGAATTTCTCATATGGATATACAAATGTAATCCAGACCACCTGTTTTAAGGCCCACATCTCACTATTTTATTACCCCAAGTTTTCTTACATTCGACTTGATGAATGCCCTGTGTTTGTCTATATGTTGTAATTGTCCACTAGCTTAAGACACAGTGCTTTTGTCTGGAAAAAGGATGACAGTGATTGTAAGAGCACTTTGCGAGTTTAATTGATGTTTGTTGACAATCCCGCACCCATGACCAATGAAGACATGGAGACGATTAGCAAAGAATTCCGCTTAAACCGGTGCTAGGGGCCGTCTTGGACTTACTATGAGGTATGAGCAAAGCTCATTGTTGAAGGCCACAAAGTGACTTCAAGATGAAGAACAACAATAAAAGCGTTGATCCTTTGCTTGTTTTTTACCATGTATTTGTAGAGACTTTGTTTCATGTGCATTTACTCCATATCCTTTTATTCACCATTTTTTAAAAGGGGTGAAAATTGATTTCTTAGTAATGCTTGGATAATGATTGGAAAGATCATTTCGGTGACTTCTGTGTTTGAATCCAATTACAGTCATTATTTGTTTTGATTTAATTTTCCATAATTGATATCAAAATTAATTACATAATACAGAATCAAAATAACTATTGTGCATTGTACTAAATGTTTCTTATCTTCTACCGGGGGGGGGGCATAAGTGTTAAAAAACATGTTGTTTTCAGTAGTTTTTCTAATGTTCCATGTGTAATTGTATGTCAAACAAAACACATAACGCAATTAAGTGTGCACATGCTTTACTTCTGTCGTCTGCTAAATATCATTTTTGACAACCAGCTGATCAAGTTTCAGTTTACCTAGTAAACACGAAACCACAATTTAGATAATCTGACAAGCAGATCATTGATCATTTAAAACAGTAGCTACATTTGTGTAGATGTTTTATTTTAAGGAACTGATGTCATCCCTTTTAAAGTGACCAAGAAACCTTTGACCCCTACATTTTTGAATGTAAAGCATATCAACTAAATACAGTGATATAGGTCCCAAATACCTATTCCTTACACATTCCGAAATTTCCCCAAATAATTGCTCCAAGAAAAATAAAAAAAAACTTTGCAATCCCTTATCATGAAAACGGTCCGTCCACCAACATTCGCCCAAATATACGAAATATCTGTCATAGCCTAACAAACATTTTTCCCATTACAATTCACTGCCTATTTATTACCATTTCCGAATAATATCACAAAACATGTTAAGGGAGTTTTCTAAACCTGATAACGAAACGACCCAAGACGGATACAAGAAACTACAAAACCCCACCAAATTTCATCGACCTACACTCACCCTCTTAGACACCTCTGTGAAAAGAAGAAAAAAAAACAACACAACTTTACAATCCCAATAATGTCTGTCCGTTGTACACCGGACAGACCTTAAATATGCATATTTTTTATATGACAAGTGTTTAACATCACATTGAAATTCTGAAGCGAAGGTTTTGAAAAGTAAATCGCCGGTTTGACAGAGACTAATGGATGAAATCATAAAATGCTGCCACGAATTCTGCAAATCGATGTCGGTTATCGGCCGTAATTTAACATTGATATAATCCGGAGATGTCCGGAATTGGTTTTAAAGTTCTACATTCGAAATGGCCGAAACTTGGAGAACGATTTTGAAATCGCGTTTCGAAAAAGAACGTTTTGAGCTACTTCAGTAGATATTTGCACAGAAATATAAGATTCATAAGAAGTAAATATAGATCAGTAGGTATTTCGAATGCAAATTAAAATTTATTTTGTTCCATTACGACCGAAAGGACCGAGTCGTAACCCTTACGGGAATGTAGTGAATAATAAGTCTCACAGACACGTTCCCTTTTCGTTATGCATGGTCCTGTACATGGTCCTGCACATGTTCAATGCATTTTAAACTTTTGACATCGCTATCCCCGTTGTATCTTTTTTCTCATTGGATTTCAGTCATATCTTTTAAAACAGGTGTTTGGCTGTGATGCTGAATGCCAAGATGTGAACGATTATTCATTGCCAATCGGCGGTTCCGGGGGATTTCAGAAGGGATTTGGGGGACACGTAGGGTTAACTCAGCTACAGATTTGATATAGATATAGGGTTTTCAAACCTGGCCCTGTTCAGACTTGCATATGTTTACTGAAAACCATACCCTGTAAGAGAAATGACCCTGTTTTGTAAACCCCAACCATCCCCCTTTTCTGAGCTGTTCAACCACGTGAGTTCAAATAGACGTAAATTTTTCCCATGACTACCTGTTCACATTTTCAATATTTGATCTGCTCACTTTTAATGAATAGAAATTTATTTGTTTAAATGAAGATTACTATTTCATGTAAATATCATAACTTTAAAACTACTCAGAATAACATGCCAAAACTACTAACAACATGGTATGAAACTATTTAGGTTGCCGATATGGGGTTTCAAACAAGTCTCGGATCCCCAGGATTACCATCGCGAAAATCACATGATAATGGTCCAGGCATATGATGACCCCAAAAAAAACAAAAAAATTCAGACGGAATTTGTGGGACGCTATATAGCTTTGAAAAGGAAAGGAAATTGGGTAAATGTCAAGGAGACAACATCCCATATCCAGGTTAAAACGACAAAAAACAAAGCATCTAGGTGGTCAAATATCAAGAAACTAAAATTTTATAAGAAGACAAGGACAAGTCAATGACCAACATATTCCTGACTTGGGACAGGCGCAAAAATTGCGGTGGGGTTAAACTCGTTTTCTTGGATCAAAACCCTCCCCTATGTGTGGTGAATAGCTAAAAAATAAATACACAAAAAGACTCACAGTCAAAATCAAACTAGAAAAAAGTCCAACTTATCAAGACGAGTACTCTTACAATAAAGTACATAAATCATGAAGACAATACACACAGGTACTGTCCGGACAAATGCTCGAAGTTACTGACAGCTAGCTAAGGACATTATTTCCGTTGACTATGATATCAGGCCTTCTTACATATGAAACCTCAATTGAAATACTTCTAAATAGATTTGGTATAGCAACATCATCAATTATGAAAGAAGAACATGATATCACTACTGTAAGAATACCCATTAATGTACCATGAAATATACCCATTAAATTATGTCTATTAATTATGGTTACATTTAATGGTATGATTTTAATGGCTGTGTCCATTAAATTGATTTTCTTTACCATTAAAAAGTTTAATATTAACCATTAATGAAAGGCATGAACTGAAAATTATGGCCATTAATTGTGACTATTAATTTTTTCATTAATGGGCATGACTAATTAGGTAATGGCCATTAAATTAAATGGATATAATGGCCATTATTTTTTCTTAGATAGGGGTTAATGGGCATGAATTCTTTTACCAAAAGTTTAATGGGCAATAATTGTAACCATAATTAATAGCACCATTACTTTTTCGAGATATTTAATGGCCATTTCTGTACTTTAAAGGGCATTAATTTTTTGTTTACTATATTTGAATGGCCATTAAAATATCAATTAATTTTTGTAAGCCATATTTTAATAGGCATTAAATTAACAATTATTTTTGTCTGGTGCATTTTAATGGGCATTGATATAACAACTATGTTTTGTTGGATTACCATGAAAAATGTAATGGGTACACGAAACAATGTAATGGCCATTAAGAACTTGAATTGCAGATTTAATAGTTTAATGGCCATTAACACCTTAGATACCTGGTGTTTGTAATTTCAATGGCCATAATCTCTTACATGGCACGATATTTCAAACAACTGACATTAACACATGTATTTGCCATATTGTAGACAAACTTTAATGCGCTTTATACTTATGATGTTTATATCTTGTTGAAAATCAAAAATGCATCTACAATATAGTCAAATCTGCATGAGTGGGGTCTTTTTTAATGAACAACTGCCTACAAAAAACTCTTACCAACAACATGAAACCTCCATATAAAGTACAATGCCTTTAAGGGTCATCCATATTTGTCAACCATTTTCCAAAGTGTGCAAGACACACTTTTGCAAACCCTCCACCCTCCCTCAGAGTGTACATCAACAATTTTCAAATACCAGGTATGAAAATAAATAATAAAGTTTTTTTAGAATTTTATTATTGATACTGAGTTTTTCATATTGATTTCTTTTTTCTAGGTTTCTTTGCTGAAGTTGAAATATTATAATTGTTTTATCTAGTGTTTAAATAGATTTTTGTTAAATAAAAAAGTATGCCTGATTGTATAGTATTTACTTGATTAATGAAAGTAGTATGGTCATAGAAATTATACACACAAAATGAAAATGAAATGAAACTGAATTCCATGGACACCCCATAAAAATAAATATGTGAACCCTTCCCAACTGAGCCTACAACTTCCTTTTCCAAAATACTCTGATAAACCCCGAGATTGGCATATAAAAGTATATTGAAGTACTCAAAGGATACATGGCAATAGTCTCTGTTACTAAAACTTTTAGCTCCTTCTTTAGCATCAACGACGGTTCTCCAACAATGCCTCAGGTGCCCCCATGTCAACTTCACGTCTGCTTCTGGTTCTCTGTGCCAGGTGAATCCTGGAAACAATCACTTCCTATTTCCTTGCAACTGTAGGGCCAAGAAAGAGACTTCTGTGTGATGTTTGTTGTTTGTTTTCGTATGATGTGACAATTCTTCAATTGGATGTTGGTCAAGGCATATAAAGCATAGTAAAAAGTGATTATCTGGTATTGAACTTGGTTCTGTAAGGTTAACTGTGTTTTCTCTTAAAATGGACAGCACACTGTACATGTCCTAACAGGGAACCTGAAAAATATATGTTTACACAAAGTACCGTGACCACAAAAAATAGGTATTCATACACTCTGGGCAGCAGAAGAGGGAGAAAGAAGAACCTATAGAACGTGGTTGCAAGTAAATGTCTGATTGGTAAATTTACAAATCTGACATAAAAGACTGCGAAGTAATGTGACCCTTGTCGTCATAATGTGATGATGTCTGTTAAATATTTAAGGTATATCGACAATTATTCCACTTGCATATATATAGTGATATACAAATTGGGTGTGGAATTGACTCAATTTTATTGCTAAACATCCTTTTGTCTGCCTTTTTCATTTAATAAATTAAAAAAAAAAACTATAAACATTTTGTAAGACATTGTAAATGACCCTATAAAATACACGATTTGGCCTGTTTTTCAAAGCCTGATAACCTTGATAACAAAAAAAAATTTTTAATAAGAGAAAACTTGTTTTGAGATTTTTATTAGACTAATCCATTGTCCAGCATTCTTAATGTTGGATCCAGGTGTAAGTGTAAGATGACATTATCTGTAGTTTTGCAACATACTGAGACACATTATGTTTCACTATGGACAGAGATTTGACTTTGATCACGTTTGGGAAACAGCAATTTTTTTTAATTGAAGGATGAATATTGATAACTATTCGTTTTAAAAATAAATAATAACAACTGTTAATTCAAAATACAAAAAATACCGAAGTTGCATTAAAAACATTAAATTCCTTTATGCTGTACACGTGTTTCAAGGAGTAACCTCTCATCAGCAGCATTAAAATAGTACAAAAGAAGGTAGAATATCAGAAAGAGTTTCGTGTCCCACTCGGGTCTGTTTTTATAAATCGGGAGTTATAAACGTTACGTATAAAAGGAAAGTAAATTCGGAATAAAGAAATTGACTTGGGTCCAAACTATGTGACACACATCAGGTATAGCAAGCCCTGAAGACAACAGCAAGTTGTAATTTATCAAGGTCGATCAGAACAGGGTGCAACTGTCGTCAAGATCAGTCCGAGTGAAAAATCAGCGAATGGTATTGATAATTTGATTTTCGTTCTTATATATATCGATAAATGATTTATACTTATCTAAATTCATTTCTGCATGTTTGCATTGTTCCAAAACGTCCATTTTCAGCAAAAAATTGGCACACTGTAACTGCCTACTTGTCGTCTGGCCACGCGTCTGGTTAACCAGAAATCACGTCCTTGTTGTAAATTCTTCCAACAAGAACAGAACCGTAATCGGTTTTCGTGTATTTGACTTTATTATATATTGTATTCAGATGAGCTTTGTTTTATTTTATTGATAATTAGATTGCGCAGTTCAAGTATTTTGGCTGATTTGATGTAGGATTTACTGTTTTTGGAGTAAAAAGGCCCAAAGGGGGTTGTAAATGCAAAAAAGAAGTTTTTTTTAAACTTTTTTCTCAGATGTCAGATTTTGATGCACATTTTTTCTGCATGTTTCTTCCAGCATGTTCAAACAAATAAATTAAACAATTAAATTCTTTTTCAATAAACAAGAGGCTCCAAAGGGGTCTATAGTAAAAAAATGTTTGTAATTTTAAATTATTTTTCTGTAGGTACTTAAAACGTTTAAATAGATAAATCAATACCAACTTGATTTTTTAAATAGGCCCAAAGGGGGTATCAAAAACAAAACAAAAAGAAGGCATTTTGCAGGGAATTCAAATAGATTTTCTTTTGGATTGCAATAAAAGGAAATGCAGTAACTTTCGTTTAAAATTTACTACTTAATACATGTATTGACAGATTTAGGTCCTTACCTCATACTTCATTGAATAATAGATGTTTTTACGAAACGATTAAGGCGCTAGGCAGAAAAAATATTACTATTAATAGTAGTTTACTTCATAAAAATTCATAACGCAAGTAATTTTCAATATGAATATAATGCCAAGAATATATATGTTTAAGGTTTCCTTATCCCCTATTTCGTCTACCTACCCTAACATATTTTATTAGTACTTTTTGGCAAAATGCTAGTAAATATCATGTTCTGGTTAAGCACTTTTAAAGTAAAATATATTCCCAATAAGTGTCTATATAAACATGATAAAATGATTTTAAAAAATAAAATAACTTTGCCTACCAGGCTACCTACCTACCTTATTTGTTCAAAGAATCTAAATTCAAACAAGCATATTTTTGGCCTAAGATTATTTACACATGACATGCATAATGAAAGTACATGAATATGGTATGGAAAATAATAATTATGATAAATAAAAAAATAAAAAGGTTTTATATATTTATTCAGAGTGCAATGTTTCTATGCAACATTTTTTTAGAGTTCATTGTGGTAAAAAAAATGGTAAAAGGAAAAATATATTATACGTAATGCACTGTTGAAATGTACAATTAGGGCATCATGAATATCAAACCATTTACTGTCATTCTATTGAAGATTTATCTCCATGCATTTGTTAGCAACAGGAAAAAAATATAACTTATTGTTTAGTATTGATGCATGTAATAGATCTAGGCGAGGTGAACAAAGTTTTTATCATGTATAGTAATGGACATTAATTCATATATTACGTCCATTAATAGGCATAAATATATACATCATGTGACTTCATGTCAAATAATGGGCATGGGGCATTAATACAAAAATCATATAAAGTAATGGACATTAATTTATAAGCCATGCACAATAATGACCATTAAAATATGAATTATGTAAAGTAATGGGCATTAATATATAAATCATATGATTAATGTTCATTAATTTACTAAATTACAACCATCAAATTTTAAACAGTTAATATAATGATCATTAAATTGACTTTGATTTGATTTAATGATCATTAATTTGATATGTGAGTCTGTTTTAATGGCCATTACTTTTTTCTACAATAAATAATGCCCATTATTATTTTAATGTTCATTAATCTCATGAAAAGAGAAATTATTCAGTCAATTAAATGATTAATTAAAGGTATTTCCATTATTTCATACCATTAATTTTTATTTTAATGGCATATTTTAGAAAACCATTTATTAGTTTCTGACAAAAAATAATGGATAGTTTTAATGGATTTATGACATTTAATGGCATATTAATGGTACTTTAATGGATATTTCATGGAATTCTAATGGTTTCTTATGCAGTAGTGTATTGTGCAATGCCAAATACTGCCAATATGAAAAATTGTTTAAATTTAGTTATGGTGTAAACTATTTAGGAGATGATCAATATTTTTGCCAACAAAAACCAGAAGTAAAGATTTAACAACAATACTGTATTTATATCCTTTATGAATAAGTTTGTTCAACGGATTAATAAGTTTGGAATGACAATTTTTGAATTTATGCGCTTTGTAAATGATATTGCCATAGAAGTTTGGATGTGAAATGCCCTGTACAGATATGTTAATACTGGTTTTACTTGATTTTGCACCATTAATAAAGTACATGGACAAAATGTTTACTTTGTATTTCTAGTGAGAAATTGAACGGAAAATTGTGCAAGTCAGCTTTATAAACAACAAAATAGCCCGTCATACTCTTTCATTTTGCAAAAAATCAGTCGTATGTAATTCAAAATTATTTAATAGAATTATTTTTAAATGGCTGCTATAAACCGGAAAGCTTTTTAAAAAAGCTAAATTTGTTGGTGGAATAGAGCCGTTCGATAACTCTGTTGAAACTTAGACTAGTTACACTGAACGCCTTGAACAATATCTCGAAGTTAATAATATTGCTCAGGAAAAGAAAGTACCGGATTTATTGACACTGCTTGGTGTTAAAACATTTCTGGGAAACTTGGCAGCTCCAAATAAGCCTAAAGAAAATATATATAATACACTAGTGACTTTACGTAGAGACTGTAATTGCTGAAAGTTTCCGATTTCACAAAAGGAACCAGCATGAATGTGAAAGTGTCAATGAATATATTGCAGAACTGTGAAAGTTGACAGAATTCTGTAAATTTGGACAAACTTTAAATGACACTCTACTTGTTAAATTTGTTTGTAGATTACGCAACGACCAGATTCAAAAGAAACTTTTGACAATTAGAGACTTTACACTTGATAAATCCGAAATCGTTAGAAATTGCTGTGGGTATGGAAACCGCAAATAAAAATGCAACAGAATTGTGGAATATTCAGAGTGACGCTCCCGTTCATAAAATAAGGGGTGGCCGTAGAAAAAGAAATCAAGGACGTCTACTTCCACCGCAAGCGCCGAAATCATTTTACCGGTGTAACAGAATAGATCATTTGGCTGATAAATACAGATTTAAGGACAGTATTTGTAACCAGTGTCACCATTACAGCATGTCGTTCAGGAACACAAAGCAAGAGTTATTTAATCAAGGACAATATAACTTATTGCGGTCATGAAATTTAATCAGAGGGACTGAAAAAGTGACAGGACAAAGTTGATGCAATTCTGAAAATGAAAAAGCTTGAAAATGTTACTCAGCTTCGTTCATTCCTAGATTTAGTGCATTATTATGGTTAATTTTTGCCAAAAAGCGACTGAAGCACGTTCATTAAATGAACTCTCGAAGAAGAAGCAAAGAAATGGAACTGAACCAGTAGATGTGACACCGCTTTTGAAAATATTAAGAGACTGGTAACGTCTGTCCAAGTGTTAACTCACTATGATCCAAAGCTTCCTGTGGGATCGGCATGTGACGCTTCGCCTTTTGGACTATGGTGCAGTTTTGGATCTTCTCCCACGTCATGCCTGAGGGCCCATAGCGACCAGTTCAGTTTGCCTTGCTTAGAGCGAAATTTTGCACAGATAGATAAAGAGGCTATTGTTTTTTTTTACAATTATTTATTTGTACGCATGTTCTCGCTCGTAACTGACCATCAACCACTCAACTCGATATTCAGTCCGAGTAGAACTATTCCAGCAACTACAGCAGCTAGGCCGCAGAGATATGCAGGTTTTAACCATTAAACGGAGTATTAAAGCACAAAATGTCACACAAATTCTGACAGACTTTCAAGAATGCCTGTTAATTCTGATTGTACTGATTCTGACAATTTAGATGCAGAAGATATATTTCATATAGACGATATTCCACTTTCAAATTTTTGGGAAATTGTTGACATCTTACCCCGAATCTACTGGAAACTTGTACCTGACGTCAGTTGAGCGTAATCTAGGAATTCTTCTATTTATTTTCTTGACCTAAAATAAATTGGTTGCAAATGACCCGCCTGGTATAAAATGTTGATTTATGACATGTTCGGCTTTTTTCCAATCATAAACACCTTTCATATATTGATAGAAGAATTTATTTCCTTTGCCCTCATAAAGCGGACGCCATTTTTACCCCGTTTGACCTCTTTGACCCGCTATTCTAATACCCGGACATTCCGGAATTGGACTTTTGGAAGAACGTTTATTTCACATTTCGAACTTTGCCAATAACAAGTGCTGTGATTGCACGTGAAACACGCCGTGATAGAGTCCTGTCACGTGTTTATGATCAAGTTTTAAATGGTTGGAAAGAAGGGAATCAAGATGATTTGCTAAAAGCATAATTTATTATAGTCGACGAAATGAAATTACATTACATCAAGTTGTTTACTCTGTGGAATTTGAGTTATTATACCAGCAAAGTTGCGTTCTCGTATTCAAAACTTGCTTCATGAAGGACACCCAGGTGTAGTTCGTATGAAGGCTGTAGCTTGAAGCTATTTGTGGTGGTCTGTGATAGATTGCTAAGTTGAACAAACTGTCAAGACTTGTGACGGATGTCACTTTACTCAGAAAATGCAACAAGTAGCAACTCTTCTTCCATGGGTATGGCCTCTACACCATGGGAGAGAATTTACGTCGACTATAATGGCCCATTTATGGGTAGTATGTTTCCTGTAGTAGTATGTGCATATTCTAAATGGCCAGAAGTTATGCAGATGAAAACAACTACGTCTACAAAAACTATCAAATCCTTGCGAATGATATTTTGCAGAAATGATCTTCCGAAACAATTAGACAATGGACCTCAATTCTCATCAGAAGAGTTTTCAAATTTTATGAAGCAAAACGGAATAAAACATAACAAATCAGTATCATTTCATCCTGCTACTAATGGACTAGTTGAACGATTCATCCAAATTTCAAAGAACAGTATGTGTGCGATGAAACAGGAAACAAAGGACTTGAACTATAAAATTGCAAATTTCTTGTTAATTTATACACCTCATTCAGTCACCAAAGAGACTCCTGCAAGATTATTTTTGGGAAGAGATTTACGATCATGCTTAACTTAAGTGTGTCCGGATATCAAGGACACTGTTGTGAATTCTCAGATAGATGTAAAAAATGGATAACAGGAAACACCTACAATGGCTGAAAATTATAATTACATGCCACAATCTGCTATGGAACTACACATGAAGAACACGAATAAGGCAAAAGACAAACGTTGACAACGATAGGAACTCAGGACAGCCGGACTTGGTACCGGCACTAGGAAACGCCAGCGGTAGGGTAAAACCGGTTTATGGGTACCCAAAATTCTCCTTTATCTGTCCCGTTTCCCTATAGTATAATAAACATACGAATAAAACCCAATACAGGTAGACTACTAACCTGGTATACACTGTTTTTAAGAATCTAGATGGGAGAGACCACGATATTTTGAGGTTGATGACCGTGTTATAACTGGTGACTTCAAAGGAAATACTAGTAACCACAAATGGATTGGAAGACAAATTGAAAGTTGTGATGGACCTTTAATGCATAAAGGGAAAACTGACTTTGCATTTTTTTCTGACTGACGTGGAAATATTCATGTGCCATTTGAGACTTTGAGATAGGGTTTTCGCAGGTATAACAAGACCTCTATCTTACATATAACACTCTTGGGGGTCACTTCAGCTGGAATTGTGTACAGGCCTGCCGCTGGTATTTTGAAAATACCCCCTTTCATATTGTTCCCCCGACAAATATTGACCCATTCATATAGTAATTTTAAAGAATAAACAACCCAACTGTATAGTGAAAATGTGTAATTGGAGTCAGAAAACCATTAATTTAACAGCAGGAATGTTCTTAAACATCCAATAATGATAAATACTTGATTTATTACAGCAACCAGTAGAGAATCTTGCCATTTGTCGTTAATTCATGACCCATTTATATATATGATTTCAAAAATTGTAACCCATTCATATTTACCAACTGCAAAAAACAGGCCCATTCCAGCGGCACGTCTATATATACCTCTATATAGGAAGTGACCCCACCCCCCGTGGCATATAATAATGATTCAAAAAGCTATATCAATTCACATATTTTCTACTGCCAAAAGGTCACATATTAACATATTAACGATTTACACGTGATAACCTAGTTAGAAATTTAACTATTGGAAAACATCGGCAAACGAATACCGAAGCAAGAACGAGAAAAGGGGAAATTCTAAAATCATAAATCCAACATCACGGCAATTCACAGCAACACAAATTGAGACAGTATAACCAAGACATAACAAACAAACAAAAATGAACAAAAAACGCCACAAAACTAAAGCAATAGCAGTGTAAACTCCTACAAAAACTGAGGTATCATCAGGTGCTCCGGAAGGGTAAGCATGATCTGCTCCTCGCGTGGCACCGGTCTCACTGCCGGTGAAAAGTCCGGTTTTGTCACAGTCGGTGTTAGTCAGTCCGGTAACAAACTCTGGATCTACCCTAAGATATCTGTTCTCATTTGTGAAACAGAAACATTGTAATGGTCTGTCAAATCGTGGTGACGATTGCAGCAGTGACTGAACATAAGTTTTAGTAATTTCGCTCTGTTGACAAAATCGCTGTACAAACTAAAGGCACGGCAATAGCGAATGAGGTGTGAAATGAACATGCCATATGCCGGAGAAGTGGGAATATGACTGCTCCAAAACGGGAAGTTCACTATTGGAAAGTCGAAATCATCACGCTTGTCGTAAAGTTTTGTTTTCAGACGTCCAGAGTTGGTGCACAGTTAAACCGACGTTGTTTAATCCCAGCTTGGCAAATCATCTCAGTTTCCTTTCTCAAATCTTATCATAACAATTACGTATTTAAAAATTATCTTTAATAACTGACATATAATTGTACATGATCAGCAGCTGTCTGAAATTTACGCTCATTCATGTTTCCAGTATCACAGGTCATTCGCTTATCGAACCCAATGCACGTCATCCATGGACGCAGTTAGCTAGCAAATCAGAAAGATGAGTTAAATGTATACATTATTTTCAGATATTTACACAAAGTCTTCCATTCAATGAGAAAAATTCATGACCATACAACCTATCTAAATTCTACAGATATATGGGATGAATTAAGAATTGTCTGATTCTAATTATGTCTTAGCGATGAATTGTTTTGCGGATGAATTTACTGCGTAGAGTAGGAAATGAGCAATTAACTTATTTCTGAGTCAATTTCGAGCTGCAGTCGTTAATTGACGAAAATAATGTCTTGTTATTCAAAAGTTAAAGTGAAAAAGTATTCAATGTCAAATTAATTTTTAATGGTCATTTATAACGTCAATTGTTGAATAATGTTACTGAAATAGAAAAAAGAAGGGAAACGGGGAATGTGTCAAAGAGACAACTAGCATGAAAACCTGGTTAGGCATAAAGTTACCAAATATGTACATTTGTAAATCTTTAGAAATGGACCAAATGCAAAATTTAATAATAATGAAACTTGTGAATAAATAAATAAAATGTAAAAAAAACTTTATACAATCATTAGGATATGATTATTAATACATTAAGCAATTACTTTTTCAAAGAAAAACCTGTAGCGACATTAAATTGATTTTGATTGAATGTAATTTAAAACATGTAAAAGGTTGTGCCTTCCAGTTGTTAGAAATCTATCGTAATTTGCCAAACACTTGATAATTGTATTTCAGTATTTTATTATTTTGTGATCTATCAAAAGCTTTTGATAGAGTATGACATGTCTATTTAAAGATAATATTAAAATCATATGGAATATAAGAACCTCTTATAAATTGGTTGGATAAATTGGATAATGTCAGTTTATGAAAACAGTGAAAGATCATATCTTAAGCCCGCGAGGGATGGTGAACCGGAAGGATCTGTTCTTCGACGACTACTTTTTTTTTTAGCTCACCTGACCCCAAGGGTTAGTGTGATCGTGTCATCAATTTTGTCAACTCCTCTAACACTACTGAAGCAAATTCAATTAAACATTACATGAATATCTTACAAAGATTGCTCATTTTGTTTTGATCCGACAAAAAAAAAAAAAACAT
Source organism: Modiolus philippinarum (assembly GCA_002080025.1). Classification (NCBI taxonomy): domain Eukaryota; kingdom Metazoa; phylum Mollusca; class Bivalvia; order Mytilida; family Modiolidae; genus Modiolus; species Modiolus philippinarum. The sequence continues at coordinate 136,451 of MJUU01021688.1, forward strand.
GGCGGCCAGCGTAGAACATACATTTAACACTGGACCTATGTTGAAAAACATTATTTACATCAACTCCTCTGAAATCACTTATGCAAATTCAAAAAAACTTTACGTACAAGAATGATGTATGAGAGGTCTTTTATTAAACTTGCTAATTTCGTTCCTATTGGACAAAAAACATGGCTGCCATTGCGGAACAGAGTTTTGTAATGGCCCTATGTGAAAATCATATTTTGATTATCTCCTCTGAAACCCACGGAGAAATTTCAGCCAAACTTCACAGGAATGTTGTATGGTAGTTCCTTAACAAAAACTGCTCAATTTGTTTTAATCCGGCAAAACACATGATGCCAGAGTAGAACTTAGTTTCACATTGGACTCTATGATCATCTTTTTCAGCATCTTCTCTGAAACTATTTCAGCAAATTTAATTAAACTGTGCCTAAGTGAAGGGCCTTCACAGAAATGACTCATGTTGTTCTGATTCAAAAAGAACATGGCTGCCAGCCCGGAACTTGGTTTAACATTGGACCCTTTGGGAAAAATATCATTTTCATCATCTTCCCTGAATCAGTTGAAGCAAATTCAACTGAACTTTACTGGAATGACATAACGTAGGGCTTTTTCAAAGATTTCTCATGTCATTCAAATTAGACAAACAAAAACCTGGCCACTAGCTCAAAACATATCGTGACATTGGCCTTATGGGAAACCAATATTTTGATCACCCTTAGGAGCCCCCAACCAAATTAAATCCAACTGTAGAGGAAAGCTTCACCATTCGGTTGATCTGACAACAGACATGGCGGTCAGCACATAACATTGCTTTACATTGGACCCTATGGAGCAAACATCATTTCCATCATAAGCATTGAAACGATTTAATCAGTACTTGAATGTTGTAAGGAAGGTCTTTTACAAAGATTGCCCATTCTATTATGATTTGCCAGCGCAGAACATCGAATGACCTGATTTTAAGTATTTTGTCAGGTGAGCGTTACAGATTCGGTCTCTGAGCATATAGTCTCTTGTATATGAATGACATAACAGATAATGTAAGGAACTGAAAAAAGCTTTTTCACTGACGATACATCGCCGATGCACTATGGAAATAACTGTATAAATATGGAAATAAAATCGAGAAAGATTTGCGAAAACTTAATAGCTAGGTATTAACATGGTTTGTCACGATTGTGAACAATTTGGACTCTTATGCATAAGAATGAAATCAGAGAATTTATAGCTCAAGAGTACTATTTTGAAGATCCTGGAAAGTTGATGCATATCTAAAATCAATTAATGTAATGAGTAATCTAAAATATAGTTGTGTCATCCTTTCCATTTACGTCCAATATACATAAACCAGAGTGCAATTTTGCTATTTGTCTTGCTATTAACGATTTTCAAATCGAAATTTTACTTTTTGGAATGATGCCTATGATGTCTAAACGAACTCTGCTGTATTTCAGAAAGGTTGATCATACATTAACAACCAATCGAAAAGATTTTAAGGTACATGTCAGTTCTAGTTCAATTAACGCTCTTCTCTTCTTTTTTTCTCATCTTCATTTGTATTCGATGCACAACATTGGTGCAAATATAGCTCTTATTATCTTGATTACATTTGATTTTCGACCTGTCGTTTGAATATGTGCTATATTGTTAGGACTGGACTGGCACTAAGTTCCAACTCTTTTTCTTATTTCAATTTAATTGCTGACTAAACAAACTTCACAAGTGTCAACACAGATTCTTTGTTCCAAACAGTTACAACAAAAAATTTCATTTAAGGGAGTACGAGCCTCAGATTTCAGAAGCATTCTATATCCTCGGGTTTTATCCATTCAAACAGTGCTAAAACTTTTTCACATGGATAACATTTTTTTGGTCATAAGTAACTTTAAAATACATAAAATAGACTGTGTATAAAATTTAATCAACTTCCAATTATAATTTCATATATCTAAAGGCCTATAAACATCTTATGCAAATTGAAGGAAAACTCTAGAGAGATCTGTTTCCCGCCAAATTGGTCTTGTATCTCAAAAATTCCTACATGGATTTTCAAATTTTTTTGCTCAAGTTGTTTTATTAGATGTGCTCTTCAAGATAAAAGGTCAGAATTTTAATTCTAATTACAAAATTTTTGAGACTCGTACTCCCTTAATGTATTTTTACAAAAATCTTACAAAAATAGGTGCCATGCTGTTGCTCTCTTATTCGAAACACAAAAAAACGAAGTTGCATAATAAACAACAAATTTTGTGATGCTGTAAGTAACCTCTCATCAGTAGTAGTAGAGTCAAATAATATGGAAAGCCATAATCCAAAATTAGTAAAAAAAAAGTACACTTTGCCAAAAATATCGAAATAGAAAGCCAAATCCAGTACCATGGACATCCACCGAGTGCAATACAAGGAACGAAGCCTCAATATTTTAAAGGTTTTTAATTTTGATAAAAACAGTGAATTTCGAAACTCAAGGTAATTGTTTTTCATGTAAGACAATATTCTGACTATTGCACTGGTGAATATTCTCGGGGAACCTCTGGTCCACCAGCAGTGACATCGGCACAATGGTTTCAAAATGCACAAAATACCGAAGTTGCATAATAAACACTAAATTTCGTTATGCTGTAAATGTGTTTCAGGGAGTAAAGTCTTGGTTGTTCATGGTTCATGGAAGAAGAAAAGGTAAACTTAACTTTACTTTCTTTTGTTAGTTGAGGTAGAAACAATAACTGTTGTGTTAAATCCGAGCTATGCATGAGGGAGATACTCCTTAGTTTTAAACAAAATTTTGTAAAATTTAGATATTGCAAGATTCATTAAAATCAGTTTTAGGGTCAGCACCGAAGTACTGACTACTGAGTTAGTGAATACGCTTGGGGACTTATAATCCACCAACAGAGGCATCAGCCCAGTGGTAATAAATAAAAAAAAATACCGAAGTTGAAGCTGCGCTTTCTTAACATCGATTATATGTCCCTCTCCGTTGCAACAGTACCACCTGTGGATTGCTGTCCGGAGCTTTGATTAGATTCCTAATGACTGAATCAAAGTGTTAAGTTTTGGATTATAAATGTTGTGCCAGCTTGGCAAAAAAGCTCTTCCTGGATTTATTACCAGTAGGTCTTCAATGGAAGAAATTCGCTGCAGGGGTGATAAATTCTTGAATATTGAATTAATCAAAGTTCCGTCAGAGAAGAAGTGGGTATGCGAGAGATCCATTTAGATTTTATACAAATATAGCATGGAAATGCGGTTAATACACGGATTTATACACCTGACCTGGGCATATTTATCGACGACGCAGTCCAAGATCAGCTATACTCTAATCAGGTAAATAAGATCGGTGCATTGACCAAACTTGGCATGCAGTAATTGTTTTATTATTGTATGGCTTTATTTATGTTTTAATAAGCACGTAAATGTTCGATGTGTAAGTACATTGTATATTAAATATTTTGCAAACCTGACGTTGTCAAATATAGAACACCATATGTGAACTAGAGTATATTGACCCCATCATAACTTTAGGTACCTATGATTGGGTGTTGCACGGAGATAAATCATTTATAGTCTGCAAAGCACATGTCACATATTACATTTTTGCTTACCGGTAAATGTACAAATAACAATTTTTCCGGACAGGAATAATGAATGACTTAACCTTGAAGTTTTAGTCAAACATCCTGTTATTCATAAATTTACAAACTGGCGAGATTGATTATATATGTAAGACTCTAAAACAAGATGGTCACAGTGAAGATGGTACGCTAAAGTACCAAGGCCACTCTAATTTGCAATGGCCTACGCTAAAGTGCGATGGTGACCCGCTAAAATGCGATGGTCCACGCTAAGGTGCGCTGGTCTACTGTGCTAAAGTACAATTGTTTATCCACATCGTGATGTCAAACTTTAAGGTTATGTTGAACACGCTAAATGCGATAGTCTTCAATGACTTAGTATAATGTTGAAATCTCTGTTTATGTGAATGCCGTAATATTGAAGTGTTATCCAACCCGAGAAATGAAGTCGTTATGTTCCAATACCACGATCGCTTTCCGAAGTAGGTGATAACTGGATACAAAGAACTTGAATATGGCATGTAGACATATGAGCTTTTACACATAGTTCGACTGATTCATTTCCAAATAGTTTGATTGGATCTGCAATGAAAGAAGCTAAAATTTACAGTAACTTCAGAATTTTGAAATTCATTACCACTGGGCCGATGCCTTTGTTGGGTTATTCTTAGTCCCCGATTGAATTCACCTATGAAGTCAGCACTGCATGTTGTCCAAAACACCGACTTTTTATAAGCTACATATTTAGTTTAAAGGATCTGATTATTTTATTCTAAGGATCAAATCACATACGTTTGCATAGTCTCTTGGGAACGTTTACTACACAGATTTGCAGTATTTGCTTATGTATACTTCGTGGATTTATCGCCCGAGGTGTTTGTAAGCATGTCAAGTTGAGTTGAATACGGGACTTCTAAGTGTGTTTATCCCGGAATAAATTTTTGATATTATACAAAAAAAAAACAAAAAAGAAAAAAACAATACTTCATTGAAGCGGAAGTACTAATTAATGAACACTGTTGAGCTAAGGGTGATTTATATTGAATCTGTTGAAGCGCTTTATGTTAATTTTTTTGGTCAATTAAAATTTAGTTAAGGAATTGTTATGTGGGAACAATTATAAGTATACACTTTAATTTCATAAATATCTTTTTTATGTGAAATATATTATTTAAAATGGTCAAGAATCCAGTCACTCCGTCTTTAAGGTATTTGAGGTGATTGTTTCCGCCTTTTATTACACGAGAGTTCCTATCTCGAAAGTCCCGTATAGGGGTATCATTGTGAGAAGTCATAGTTATATATCCAACTGTCATGTCGTTTTTAGCTCACTTGGCCTAAAAGGCCATGTGAGCTTTTGTCATCACTTTGCGTCCGTCGTCCGTCCGTCCGTCAACAATTTCAAAAATCTTCTCCTCTGAAACTGCCGAGCCAACTGTAACCAAACTTGGCCTGCAGCATCACCAGGGTATGCAAGTTTCAAAATTGTGTTCGATTAGTCCGAAGACCAAACAACATGGCTGATGTTACTAAAAATAGAACATAGGGGTAAATTGCTGATTTTTGCAAATAACTCAAAAACCGTTACAGATATAAAAAATCTGACACGGTGTAAAAGTGATCAGCATAGCAAGATCTACCTACCCTACAATTTTGAAAAAAAATCCGAAAATCCGTCTTGGAGTTATTGCCCTTTTCCCCTAAAATTTTCAAAATTTGTGCATTTTTTATTTTTTTATTTCAAAAAATGTAACAGATAGAGGTCAAGTGTATGTTGCAAAAAGGTTCAGCATAACAAGATCTACAAACCCTGAAATTTTGAAGAAAATCCAAAAACCCTTGTAGGAGTTATTGCCCTTTTTTGGCGGAATTTTCAAAATTTTCATAAAATTTCGTTTAAACTAAAGAAGATGAAGTTTAAGTGTAAATTGATAAAATGTTTGCCATGCTGTGTGGATTTCAATACTGGTGTTTAAAATTGTTTGTTGACCGCCATTTTCAAAATGGCCGCCAAAAAGGCGGGAAAATTCAACATTGTTCGAATTCAATTAAATTTCGTTTCCAAATAAATATTAATGTAGCGACTTCAAAACCGGTGTTGAAAAGTGTTCATTGACTGCCATTTTCAAAATGGCCGCCAAAAAAGGCGGGAAAATTCAACATTGTCCGATTTCAATGTAACTTGGTTTCCAAATAGTTATTGATGTCGCAACTTGAAAACTGATGTTAAAATTTGTTCGCTTACAGCCATTTTCAGAATGGGTGCCAAAAAGGCGGGAAAATTCGAACTTGTCCGATTTCAATGAAATTTGGTTTCCAAATGGATATTGATGTTGGGACTTAAAAATATGGTGTTGAAAATTGTCGTTGCCAGACTGCCATTTACAAAATGATGTCTCAACTTCAAAACTTGTGTTGAAAGTGGTCCTTAGCAAGAACGTTTTTGTCAAAAAAGCCCAACAAAGAAATATAATTGAACATGATCAGACTTAAAATACAGTTCAAGATATTGGTGATGTTCGAACTACCAAAGTTTGAGGGACTGAAGTTCAACTGTATAACTTACAATGTTGGCTTGATTGTGGCAACTGAAAGCCGGGTGAGCGAAACAGGCTTCTGGGAGCCTCTGGTTTAATTTGGTTCCTGTAACTGGCCTTCCAGTTATACTCGTGTGCCTTATATAAAAACTAGAAGAAAAAAACTGTGAGCAAGGCTCACTAACATACATGTATACCCATCTGTCCCCATTTGATAAAAAAAAATAAAAATAAAACAGATCAAATTTTTAAATTGTTTGTGCATAATTGCAAAATCCACTAAACATTCTGTTTAAGTTTTAGAAAACTTTACTCTAAGTCGTCTAGGAGAAGTTGTTGCCACAAAGTATGTATCCCTGTGGCAGACAGAATAACGAACGAACAGACACCGTGATCTTTACATACCAACCTACTATAGCGGGGGTATAGTTTTTAATAGGTGCAATCAATTACACCTGGATTGAGTGTTAGTTAGTGGAATTATCTTTAAACCTCACTAAAAAACTTCAAGTACTTCTTAGTCTTTGCACAATCGAGTACAAGTGTTTTACGGATGCTCGTTTGAGTTTGAGTCAGTGGAATAATATCGGCAAACGAATAAGGAAGACAAAAAGATAAAGAGGAAAACTTCTAAAATTAAGAAAGTATTTTTAAAAAAGACCATTCATATTTACCATAAATTTAGAAAACCTTACAAAACAAAACAAATAAAAAAAATTAATGAACAAGAACGCTACAAAACTAAAGCACTATCCGTGTGAATCCAACAATTAGTGGGGGCATCATCAAGTGCTCCAGAAGGGTAAGCAGGTTTTAGTCCAAGTGTGACACGCAAACAACGAAATAACAACAAATTTAATTTACTAAATTAAAGGACCCTCGCCAGGGCAAAAAATGAAAATACACAATATATTTACAAGGTTGAGAGATGTGATTGATAGAGAAAAAAATATTACATGAAAATAATAATATATTAATAGAAACATAGCGATTATTCATTTTGAGTATATTTTGGCATGTTTTCTGATTATTCTCGGTTGAATTAGAATACTGCTGTACTCTTGATGGTTTGAAATTAAAAGCGAATTCCTCTGTCCTGACTTAATTTTTCACATTTTACATTTAGTAAGAAAGTGGGTTTCATCCTCTACTTCTTCTCGAATACAAGTTTTACAAATTCTTTCGTTCCTTTTTACTTGATCTACCAGTTTCTATAAAAATTGAAAAAATACAGCTCATATTGCTTTAACTTTTGCTTTTCCAGGGTCACTTCAGCTGCAGACAAAATTACAAATTATTTCAAGAATCTTTTGAATGCGACATGAAGAAGATATATTCAGACATGTAGTTATTTTATCTTGAATTTCAGGTTTATTTAGAGCATTTCTAAAATTATAAAAAAAAAGTTTCCTCTTCACAAATATAAATCAGAGGTGCTTCAAATTAAAAAATAAATGTTGTGGGTATGGTTGAATCTGGACACAGTGCAAACACATTCCAGGAAATTTTACATTGACATTCTGAAAAAAAAATTATGACTTTGAAGTAAAGTTTTCTATTTTCTTTTCAGGGTTGAACTCCAGTGACAATATCTTCAGAATAGACCCTTCTTTCAAAATTACGTTTTGTCATATGCCTTTTCTTATCCAACATAGTGGTCATCGAGTTAGTAGTCTACCTGTATTGGGTTTTATTCGCATATAATGATACTATAGGGAATCGGGATAGAGAAAGGGTAGGTTTGGGTACCCATAAACCGGTGTAACCCTACCACTGGCTTTTGCTAGTGCCGGTACCGTACCAAGTCCGGCTATCCCGAGTTCCTATTGTTATTTATGTTTGTTTCTTGTTTTCATTATTGTTTTTCTAGTGCAGTTTGCTTGTAAATTGTGGCACGTGATTTTAGTTCCTGGCCATTGTAGGTGTTTACTGTTATCCTGTTTTTGTAATTGTTTCTGATGTAAATCAACCGTGTATTTTCACCACCTAGATTGAATCATGTGTAGCTACCGAAAGATATCTCCAGTACAACTTATGTTCACAATACGAAGTTGATTTGTAATATGTAATTAAATAACTCTTCCCGTTTGTTTGTTTGCAACAGTGTCATGATTATTTCTTACATTTGTGGTATAGTCAATCTTTTAAGACTCAAACAAAGGAAATCATCATTTACAATATCCAGCTCAGAACCTGTGCGAGCATTAAAGTCTCCACAAATTATAATTTCACCTTTACTTTAAGAATTCAAAACATTGTTTCAATCATTTCAAGTATGTCGCAATTTAAGTTTTGTATACAGGATGAATTTTGTGTTGGTAAATACACAGCACATATATACAACTCAGATTGTAAGTAAATGTGGGTCTTATCAACCTTTGATAGTCCTCGATACCTTCCATTTGGTATATGCTCCAATGGACATCAGAAAAAAGTAACAAATACCCAAAGAGAAGTAACTCTTGTTCCTTTAAGAGCAGTAAGTTTCACTGATACGGACATAGACCACAATTAAATACACTATATGTCTATCTTACAACTTTTCCAAATATTTTCTTGCAAGCATATTTTAGGCCTAAAATTTCCTTATACACATTTAATAACATCCGGTCCAGGTAAAACCTGGAAAGCATGACATATGTTGACCGGCATTTTACACTGGCATTTGGAGTTAAACCACAGAGGGGTCAGAATTTGGAGCTAATATGTAAATTCATGGCAAATTACACCCCTCTGCAGAGGCATGCTGCTGCCAAATAAAATAAGATTCTTCCATAAAAAAAATATTTCTGTAAACTTCCAAGTATATACTTTAATTTTACTACAAAGTAAAACTTCATAATCAAACAAACAATACCAATATTATTTTTTCAAAAATACTCCTTGTTATTAAGGAACTACATTACACTACCCTGAAACCGGATGTAGAATTTGTGGTCTATGTCCATACTGCATGTTTACTGGAATACACCAAACCCTTCGGGGAGTGTTTTGAGTTTAATTTTCCTCCGTAGTGCAACAGTGGTTTACCAACAGACTAGATTCCTTGAGCTAGCGGCAGTTTAGCGGCGAGCACTCTTTGACCCTTCTTTCAAAATTATGTTTTGTCATATGTTTTTTCTTTTCCAAGATAGTGGTCATTGAGTTAGTAGTCTACCTGTATTGGGTTTTATTCGAATGTTTATGATACTATAGGGAAACGGGATAGAGAAAGGGGAGGTTTGGGTACCCATAAACCGGTTTAACCCTACCACTGGCTTTTGCTAGTGCCGGTTCCAAGTCCGGCTAGCCCGAGTACCTATCGTTATTTATGTTTGTCTCTTGTTTTCATTATTGTTTTTCTGGTGCAGTTTGCTTGCAAGTTGTGGCACGTGATTATAGTTCCTGGTCACTGTAGGTGTTTACTGTTTTCCGTTTTTGTAATCAGTTAATTAAGAACAAAAACTCCGGACAAAAACACTTCAAAATGTTTTCTCGTTAGTAAAGTTCAAAATATTACACCTAAATCCATACTTCCTCCTCTGTTTTCGGCTTGCCTATCATAGTCTCGACTGACATTATCACTAACACGCCAATTCTCACCATCACAGTGAAGTCGTTTGGAAAAATGCTAGTTTTTATATCTTCTGTCGCTTGCATTGTAACTTTTCATATTCAGCGGGCGGTATATACTGATCATGGTGTCCGTTCGTCTTTTCGTTCGTTATTCCGTCCTCCATAGGGTGCAATTTTGTGGCGACAACTCCTCCTAGACCACTCAGTGAAATTCAATGAAACTTTTCACAGAATGATCAGTACATTTTGCCATTGTGCACCACCTATTTAAAAATTTTGATACGATTTGATTTTTTTTAATTTCTGGAATCAAATGGGGGATCGGGGTATGTATTTTAGTGAGCTTTGCTCACATTTTCAAGTTTTTGTTTGGATTCTTGAAGAGCCTTCTGTTAAAATTTTAGTTTATGCTTCCACATAGAATTCTTTGATTTTGTTTGTATAAGTTTTCACTGAATGCGGGACTTTCGAGATTGAAGGCGGAAACGATAGCCTCAAATACCAGTGAGACGGCGGCACTGGATTCTTGACATTTTTAAAGAAAAATATACATTTGTACCACATAAAACATATCTTTAAAAATATTTATGAAATTGAAGTGTATATTTTAATTGTATCTTTATGACAATTTTTAACTAAATTTTAATTGACGAAAAACAAAAAAAATAACCTGAAGCGCTACAACAGAATGAATACAAACCAGCATTACCTCAACTGTGTTCATTAATTAGTGATTCCCTCTCGCTGTATTGATTTTTTTCGTATCAGAAATTTATTCCGGTTTGAACACGACTCAGACGTTCCGAATTCGGGTTGCGGTGAATCTGTGAAGCGTAGGTTTCATGTTTGCAGCAAAAATATTGAGGTCCCTGTCACTGATAAGTGGATTCTTAGAGATGGTACTATACCACATATGAGCATTTTCATAACATTCTTATTTGCTAGAAACGATTTCTTTTTCATACCAGCAAGAATTTCTGTATTGACGCGGTGTAGTTCAATGTCTTGCCATGGAGTTGTTAAAGAAATTATGGTTTTTGTATTTTTCCATTTTGAGGTACATTTGTAATTAGATTCAACACACCTTCTAGCTTTTGTACACAATGCTCTGGAGACTTACCCTTGATATCATTTGTAACAGTATGTAACATAACTGTATCAGGTTTGGATCGTAATTTTCAATCTTCAGGCACGGATCCATGCATTCCAATTAGAAATAAAAAGAAAATTTCGCCGATCGGAGGGAGAAGCGAAAATTGTTTGGGTATTTCTCAGTAAAACACCAGGATATTCATTAAGAAATACATAATTGTCCAAAAAGGGGGATTCCAAGCCCCGGAACCCCCATTCGCCAATGCTCTCCAAGGGTATAAGCTGTTGACTTCGAAAGTTCAACACATTTGAAGAGCTTGCCTACATTAACACCAGCAATGTTTGAAGTTCCTAACAACAACGGTGAAGGATTGGTATTTTTTGTACAAGTTTTAAGATTGCTAGTTACAGCTTTTCTTTTATTGACAAGATTCAGGTAGCATATACCGGTATATGATAGAGAGGATTTCTTCGAATCGGGCGCTGCATCTATCCTTCAGCAATTTATTCTCAGACTTTATTTGCTCATTTTCAGATAAATGAACTTTCAGTGTGTCTCACAATGCGCCATTTTCATCTGTAAGAGTTTATATACTTGTCTAGTTATTTTTTACCACTGGGTCGATTACTCTGTTGGTACAATTTTGTAGATTGTTAGTCCACGAGGTTATTCACCAGCCCAGTAGTCAGTACTTCGGTCCTGACCCGGGAGGGAGCCGATCTATTTGGAACCTTGTAATATCTTTTTTGTAAATTTTGTTGAAATTAAGGAGTACAGTATCTCCCTCAGGCAAAGCTCTGTCCTTAGCTGATTTTTGCTTTACATTTAGATCATATTGGTTATTTGCCCTCTATCAGATTTTGAACATCTTTGAGTTAATGGTCTTTCAAACGTTTAGATAGTATCTGCACTGAAGGGACATAAGTTGTCGAAATGAGCATATGCAGAAAATTTTTTAAAAAATTCACAGTAATTAGCTATTTATTTATTATTCATTTTTCAAGTGACTTCTTTCACTTCGAACTTATTCCGACTGCATATTTGCAATTTCAGACTGTTATAATATTTTTTATATTGCCTTTTTGCATAGGTTGATGTTAAGGTGCTGATCAACATTCAGTTTTTTTTTAAAATGACTTCTATTTAGCTGTTACAAAAGCCCAGATTGGACTTAGGCGTGCAGGAAATGGCGTCAGTAAATGAGTCTCTTTCCCGGAGCGCCTTGCAGTAGTGCCACTACTACTTTCTATCTTATGTTCAATTGGTGCATTGGTGAACATTTTGTCTTTGTTATTAATCTTTTAGTCGGCTGTTTAATGGAGCTTCAAGAACTCAAGAACTTCAAGTTGGACTTTCAAGTAATATTCAAAATCAAAAATACCATTAATATTTTAAGAGAATCTTGGAAATTTCAAAAGGAATTGAAACAGTATTTTACTTTAGTAAAACAAACAATATTTAATGCTAGGTTTACACTGCCGATCAGATCAACTCGATCAACTCGACCATGCTGTTTTATCCCGATAAACGTCATAAAATTCATTGGTCGGGCTGATCTCTGTACGATTCACGTACGACGTATGCTCGACTCTTATTCAACCAACCAGACTGAATGGTAAATTAGATACTAAAATTTATGATAAAAGGGACGATTTTTCTTTCCCCAGTTAATTATCCATTTCTGGATGGCGATGTTCCATTAGCGCCATCATATGGTGTTTACATATCTCAACTTGTTCGATTTGCTCGAGTATGTAATAACGTTTGCGATTTTAATGAACGGAATCTTTTCATAACTGAAAAACTATTAAATCAAGGTTTTCGTTATCACAAACTAGTTAAAACCTTTACAAAATTTTATCATCGGTACAAAGACTTAGTTCATAAATACAATGCAACCTGTAAACATCTAATCAAGGCTGGTATTTCACATCCCTTATTTTACGGTAATGTTTTACATAAGAGTAAAAAATACTTAAACTCGCCTAACAAACTTATAAAACCTTTAAATCGTCTTAATTCATAAGGGTTATAATTACGGTATTGTCGTCAAGTCATTACGTATGGCCTTCTTTGGTATTAACATTGATTTTTTGATAGGGTCTTTGCATTTTAACTAAACACATTCAAAATTTTAAACTCTATATTGCATGGACACGGGTTATGTATTCCGGTATATGTATGAAATCATTATGCTAAACTCCTCACAGGAAGGGATCTTGGTGGAAGCTGTATACTGAGGGTACATAACTTACTTTGTCAGTTGGTAATGGGTCTGTAGCTGGCATGTCAGTTAACTGCTAGTAGTCTCTTGTGATTTCATGTTTAGTTCTTTCAGTTTCATTTTTCACAATTGACTCAGTCCTGTTGCCAACTGAATTTTACTGTTGTTACGATTGTTTTTTGATTTATTACATTGGCTGTAGGGGGAAGGTTTGGGCCCAATAAAACTAGTTTAACCCCGCCGCAGCAGGTTTGCGCCTGTCCTAAGTCAGGAAATTTATTAAGCCTTTGTGTGTCTTTTCTGTTTATGTATTCTGATATATGTATGAAATCATTATTCTAAACTCCTCACGGGAAGGGATCTTGGTGGAAGATGTATACTGAGGGTACATAATTTTATTTGTGGTTTGGTAATGGGCCTGGAGCTGGCATGTCAGTTAATTGCTAGTAGTGTTTTGTGATTTCATGTTTATGTCCGTATATTTAGTTGTTTCAGTTTAATTTTTCACAATTGACTCAGTCCTGTTGCTGACTGAATTTTACTGTTGTTGCTATTGTTTTTTTTTATTTATCACATTGGCTAGGGGGAAGGTTTGGGCCCAATAAAACTAGTTTAACCCCGCCGCAGCAGGTTTGCGCCTGTCCTAAAACCCCAGTCACACTGGGACGAAGACCATCAAGATTTTAGTACGTTCTTAAATCTTTCTGGAACGTAGTGAAAACGGGATAAAAATATAGCTTTAAAGTTTTTACAACGATTTCTCAACGTCAGTGCTAAGATCGATATACGTCTTTAAAGTTTATGATCAAGTTCCTCGTAGGTCTATCAAGTCCTTACTACGTTTCTTCTGCGTTCATCACGTCTTTACTTCTTTCAAACTACGTCCTTGCTACGACTCCACTGCGACCACCCAGTTTGAAGTAGGTCTCCAATCCGTTTGTACAGAGTTTGTACTGGAGACAATAAAAAAAGGTGAAATCATTGTAGCCATACCTTGTGGGCTCGATGTTCTTTTTGTAATATTTTATCCCAAGCGTTACCGATGTAACGAAATATAAAAAAAATTATACTTAAATGACAAAGTATCGGACAAACAAGGTTTATTTCAATTCTAATAAGGGAATTTAACCAGCTTTAGAAGCGGTCTGATTGGATCGGCAACATCGACTTCAATTCTTTAATGCCTTCATTCTTCCATAATATCCACTTGAAATTCTATTCGAACTTGCTGACGAACCAGACGTTACGGTTTTGATTTATGGCCCTGTGACACTATAGCGTTCTAGCCAATGTTCGAAAACTTCGACAATTTTAGTATCAAACGATAGCATTTGCTGAAGAAATTCTCTTGTTGGTTACATTTTACGTCAGACTGATGATTTTCATTCAACACACGGGAAATATTAATGACCTATATGCAGCATACACAAAGCATATCAGGGCAATATAAAAAAGACATTTTACTAGCATACTTGAAGTATGCAGAACGCGTGCATAACGGGTGTCTAATGAGCAGTCGAACGTCTACATGGGTAAAAGATAAGATTTTGATGATCTTCAGATCAGTTTAAGTATTTTTCCAAGTCAAAAAATCAAATGGTGTTAAGATAGAAGTGAAACCGAAGATGTGCAGAATTACAGGATGGGTAACACCAAAGAAAACCACAAATCTCAATCAGTGTGATGCTGAAACAAATTAAAGCATTGATTTTCATTCTGTGGAATGGATTTTTTTTTAACTTGGTCATAAACCAGTCATTTATAACACAAACACTGGCAGATACATTATACCTTACTCGTTAGGTACAAGTTTATACACGTTTTAAACAACAAGCGAGAAGCTACTATATATATATCACATTAAGCGTGTGTATAACATACCCCTGGCGTTCCTCCAATGTGTGCATATTGTATTTATTAACCAAATGTTTGCAAATATTGCAAAATTTGAGCATTTTCAAAAATTTTCGACCCACCCAACGTTACAGAACGAATGCCAGTGTGTGCGGCATTTTGTAACTTATTAAGAACATGCCTCGCAATTGTAAAAAAGTGAAACAATAACTTTTCGCAATAAATAAATAAAAAAAAAACCTAGTTTTGTTAAGAAACGAAGACAGTAGAATACCGGAGGAACAAGGGAAGTGATGGTTACAAAATTCGAAGTCCAAAGACATGGCAAAAACGTCAATAGTGAAAAACAAAGACAAAACAAGGAGGCGAGACAGCTACAATGCACGGAAATAAAAAAGATAACATTAAGAACTAAAAATTGAACCATTCCATATTCTGTTTTGTGCGTGTGTCAATGGTACTTAATTGCAGTGATTGAAGGGCACCATCTTAAAATATTGTTTTTGGAAATTAAGAATCTAACATCAGGGGAAGGGCGAGACAGGAGAATCTCAGACACCCAAGGGTAAGATTTCCAGTCTCGGACGAAGCTTGCTGAGTCCGAGATGATTGAAATCTTACCCGAGGGTGTCTGAGATTCTCCTGTCTCGCCCTTCCACTGGTGTTTGATTTTATTTCTCACTGTATTCACCCTAAAATATACTTAAATCAACACAAAAATATCATCCCCTTTCGTCTGTTTACATATGGAGTTATGTCCCTTTTTGCAACGTCATAAAATCAGGAATGTATACCGGAGCGCGCCATATTTTAAAAGACGATTTTTCTCGTTCTTATAATGGAAATTTCATTTTAAATCATATAATTATTTTATAATACGTAGATTTATTACACTCATGATCACTAATGAGGACAGATGTAGACTACAGACCCTAATGAGCAAAACACAATATTTGCCGGTGAACTGCACGTGATTTTTTTGTCTTACACTAGTGTAAGACAAGGAAATCTCACACGGCTAAAAATAGGAACTGCTCTGTCTCAAAAGTGAGAAAGCCTTATCTTTTTAAAAAAAATATAAGATGCCATATTAAAACTTCATTTAGGTTCTTCGAAATGTTAGCAGTACCGAATCTAAATTTGTAGAATATATTTATACCTTAAGGTAAATCCTTTTTACTTGTCATAATTGGTATATTTAGAATATTTATCATAAACTGGAATCAAATATCCGTCTTATCGTGAAACTGCACTCCTTTTTTTACAAAATACTTCAGATACTTAAAAATAAAGCAATAAAATATATATCAAGGTTTTGAATATTATTCTGAAATATTAAAATATAATGAAAGTCAGACATTTGGCAACGGGGGTAATCTTCTAGCAGTAAGGAATATTTAAGACTTTGTATGCAGTTTTCCTGACATTTTGCAAACACGGCATGGTAGATTTTTATAAAATTTTGAAATGGGTCATATGTGTTGAGGATCCTTTGTGCCAAGTTTTTGGTGAAAAATAAATCACAGGTTTTTCACCATGAAGAAATAGAATGAAGCTGTGATTTCAGCAATGTTTTTGTACTGCAAATCAACACTTAGTGCATGCCTGTGATCATAATTATCTCATATTAAGGTCTCCATGTTTCTATGAAGCCGTTTTGCAATTTATGGCTAACCCATGTCGATTCTTATATATAAATACGGTACAGAGGTACCTCATGAGTGAGTTCTGAACAGAATTTCAAACTAGGGGTTGCTTCTGGTACATTTTAACTATAGATTGACACCTTTCAATTTATTTTCTTGAAGTAAATTAGTACATTTTTTGTTTCCTACTGCAAATTAAAAAAAAATTGTGGAATATTTGCGGTTACCAAAGATCTACTACCTTAACTAGGCCATAACACTGAGAGGGTATGCAATAAGCATGCAGGTGAAATTCAATTATTGCATTATCTTAAATGTCCATTGTCGGCAATTGACTATTCACAGGATTTATTGGTATCTGAAGTGTCATGTGTATTAAATCTTTGGAGTTTATATGAACATTATTAGTAAATAGAAATTAAATTAACTTTTTAAAATGCACGA
The DNA here is from genome assembly GCA_002080025.1 of Modiolus philippinarum. Taxonomy (NCBI): domain Eukaryota; kingdom Metazoa; phylum Mollusca; class Bivalvia; order Mytilida; family Modiolidae; genus Modiolus; species Modiolus philippinarum. The sequence goes on from MJUU01021688.1 coordinate 153,385, forward strand.
ATTTGATATTGACTTTATATATAGACATCCACTGACAGATATTGAATGGAAAAAAAATACAAACTACTTTAAAAGAAAGTCTCATTGACTATGCACATGTCGAAAATGTAGTGAAAAACCTACAACAAACGGCGTAAAAACCGCTAGAACGTACTATTAACATAGTAGAAACTTGATGAACGTGTTAAAGACGCATTAACAACTTTACCAGGTCGTGATACAAACTTGACTGAAAAATACCGTTATATGAAATCGTAGTGAAAACGTATTAAAAACGTGTAACGGTCGTATTGCAAACTTTAAGGACGTAGTAAGACCGTAGCATAGACGGCAGAGAATTTCATCCCGTCTGTGCCAAGTCCATGAAGTTTTTGGCCCGTTCATGCCACGTACTTTCTACGTCAACGTCGTTCTCAATACGTTCTAAGTAGGTCTTTACTACGTTTTGTCACCATAACATTCTCACCACGTTAGTTTTGAACATGCTCAAAATTATTCCACGTCCTTGAAGTTCGTACTGCGTTCAATAAAGTTTGCACTACGATCATTCAAGTTTCTATTACGCCTTTACTAAGTTCAGCAAGTTCTTGCCACGTTCATTTGATTTTTTAGGACTTCATGAGAACGTAGTACGAACTTTATCCAGTGTGACGGGGGCTTAAGCCAGGAAATTTATTAAGCCTTTGTGTGTCTTGTCTTTTTTCTAGTTAGTTTACTTTATGTCTATAGGAGTCTAGGATGATGTTTATTTCGCAGAACTTGATTACTCTTTATTCAGGGGCCGACTCCAACCTGCCGTTGGGTGTGGGGTTTTCTCACCGTTCATTGAAGATCTTATGGTGGCTTTGAGTTGTTATTACCCCCTTTGGGTCGTTGTCCCTTTGACACATTCCCCGTCTCCCTTTTTTTCTATTTGTCAGATTGAGCCAGATCATAACTCGATTAGTGTTACATTTTAGCTAGGTTTACACCGCCGATCAGACCAACTCGATCAACGAAATTTAATTCATTGATCGAGCTAGCTCACGATGTCCACTCGACTTTTACCCGATTTAACACAACCAACACTCGACCATTCTCGATCTTTTTACGATCAACGTACGACTTATGCTCGACCCTCATTCGACCAACCAGACTTCATCAGATTGAGCCAGATCATAGCCCGATCTGTGTTCGATTAAATAGACCTGGTCGGGAGAAGATCGTGAAAAGGTCGAAGTGTGCTCCAGTTTTGTCCTGTTAGTACGTTTGAATATATAGCGATAAAACGTGAAAGTTCAGGAAACCGTTCAACATGGCAGTAGAGCAGCAAAATTTGTGGCCCATGTGGCTGATGCTTCAAGGAAAAGATGATAAATGTGATAGATATAGAGTAGCACAGAAGGCGCGCATTTTGGGTTAGACAATAGCAAATGCATCAAAGTCATCATTATACATTGAAGATGAAAAACATTTGCTTTTGTTTTGTAATAGAAATAATACTTTAAGACAAAATGTATAAATTAAAGACAATGATCCAAATTTCTTTAACTTGACAGACGAACAAAAAATTAAAAACTTTTTAAACCCAGCTTCCTCCCAACAAGTAAAAAATATAGGTTTAAAGCAGTCTATGAAACTGAGGTCAGGGGACTTAGGTTGATATGCTTAAATGTTTGTTATACTTATTACAATAATTACATGTTTCATGACAATAAAGAATTTGATTTGGTTATAGAGGAATGAATGTTCGCTTTCACATACTAGCAGGTCACCCTCCTCATCATACGTCAGAATGCGACTGTGTGATTTTCACGTCATTTCATGTAGGACTAATCTGAAATAAAAAAAACAGATGACATATCATCACGTGATATGGGTGGTAACTAGATTTACAGTAGTTTCCTTGTGTAGCTTTAAACCTGCATTCTGTATAAAAAAACCCGCTTTTCAGAAAGCTACTAGTGAAACTGGCGAACGGCTGCCCGTTGGGTACATCATTTGCCCGATGCAAATCTAAAAGAATTTTTTTATCTTCTAGTACATGTTACAAATGTTCAAAATCTCATTTTTCTTATGTCATTTAGCTTGAAATCTTGTAATAATAGTTCAAACCTGCGTTGTAACGCAAAGTTCATTTTAAATTGATAGATAGTGTATTCGTATAAAGAAATCGAAATATAGGCTTGTGTACGGATGTGTACGGGTAGTGTTTGATTTTCGGGCTTAAATCAACATAACGGCTTAAGGATGAAGCATGATAAAGTAGAATAGCTACACAAATTAAACTGAATAATACATTGTTTTTTGTTCTCTCCCTAAAGCGATTATATTTCAAAAAATCCCACATTAATACATAGTATACCCATATTCAAGTCTATTGGCCAATTGTCACAGGCGCATTTGATTGCTGACAAATTATAAAATACAATTTTTTTTAACCCCATACAGATATGTCTCAAATTTTTTAATTGTTTCGTTTTTGTTTGTATTTTCTTTTGTGTGTGTGTTTTTTTTTT
>MJUU01021688.1:156909-169158 GCA_002080025.1 Modiolus philippinarum
TTGTGCGGTTATGCGGATGTAAACTTGGATTCTATTGGCTGATTAACCACCTGCTAAATAACCATGTCCGCCCTACACATGACAATCAATAATCATGATAATGTAGTGTTTCACCTACATGTAGACCAAAGTCATTCAAAAGCGTACATATAAGAATTGTACATAAGGACAAAATTCACAAACATGCAGTAAGCATGGATAAATAAACATTATCGACATTAAAGTTAAACATAGTTTACTTCCACGTAATGTAAAGCTAATTTTACAGTAAAAAAATTAAAATGTGAAATACAACTCTACTTGGAATAACATGTAAATTATATGAAATATTTTATTTGCATTCATTTTTCAAAGGTTTTCGCTCCATGTATTACGAAAACGCCATGTAAACTTTATACAACATGAAAAATCAATACATCATTCGGCTGTGTATTGTCCAGAGTACGCGGCCAGTCGACATAGCGTTGATGTGTATAATCGTGTAGTTTAATGTAGGTCATTTTGTAATTATCGTTTTCTTTATTTAAACACAAACAGGTTTGCATAACCGCACAAAAATGTTATCATGCATTGAACCAACTAATATGATTATTTAGATAGTGTCGAAAATGGTTGAACGGCGCGACCTGAAGGTCGCTTGCCGTTCAACCATTTTCGACACTATCTAAATAATCATATTAGTTGGTTCAGTGCATGATAACTTATATTATATTGCATGTTTAAAGTATAATTGCTTGTCAAAAGATTATCTCGTTCCATAATATCTTGTGCGTAGGAGATACTAATTTATCATTTTATTTAATATCTTCACTTTATTTGGTGAACCTGATATATCTTTTCATGCTTAATCGTTTTGCGCGAAAATGAAATTCTATCCGTACACAACCATACACGACTCTAGATTTTGAAATTGCTGGATCGATTAATTTAAAACGTACTTTGCGTTATAACGCAAACTTTGCGAAAAAAACGCAAACTTTGCGTTATAACGCAAACAATTGCGAAATAACTTAAACTTTTGTGTTATAATGCAAATCTTTGCGAAATAACGCAAACATTTGCGTTATAACGCAAATCTTTGCGAAATAACGCAAACCTTCGCGAAATAACGCAAACCTCTGCGTTATAACGCAAAATATTAAAAAAAAGTTTGTGTGGCGCTAATACGCTTCCGTAATTTTTTCGAGCTGTTAAAACTATTTCTCTAATGATTTTTATAATATTCAGTGCCGAACTGCTGTTTTTCTTTCAAACAACAACACCTTTGCTAGGTAACGTTAATCACGACCAACGAGATTTCACAGTGGTCCAATAAAAACGTCGAAAAAATAATAACACATCACGCGTGACGTGTTATTACTTGACGCTCGACCAATGAAATTCCTGTAAAAGTGACACTAACTCCTGCTTCAAAGTCTCGTTATGTACCATAAATAACTATTCGTGCAAGGAATATATAATAAGCATGCATCATAAGAGAATGAATTTTAAAAACAATACGATATTGTAAAGTAGCAGGTCAACATATCTTTTTCTCTTTGAGATGAGCCTATGTATTTATTGACAGAAAAATGATTCCTACCTGTTTTATTAATTTATCTAAAAGAAACGTAAATTCAGAAAAAGGCAAAATTTCAAAAAGAATGCTTAAACTTTTTATATTGCTTGTTTTGAAAGCATGATTCGGTTTATTTTGTTCCGTTATCATCAAAAATCGTTATTTTTTTATATTTTGCCTACATCTTGAAAACACTGGGATCTAATTAGGCCACAATAGTCCCCTGCGCAAAAGAGGTGTTTTCACGTTCGCCCTTCATCAAAGATGTACGCAAGCGGGAAACATTTATAACATATATAACATTGGGCCCTATGGGAAAACACTTTCAAAGAACTTTAACTACAAAGCTTATTGGAACCAAAGTTGCCCAGACTAGTCTAAAGATGGTCCCTTTACAAAAAGGTGATTTACAGGTGTGCGATTTCTGCGAGATTGCGACAAAAGGGAAGCTAGCTCAACTCTTTCAAAGACTACTTTCTCCTCTGAAACAAATAGGACCAATTGGAACCAGACTTGACCTAAGTAGTTTTAAGGTGGTCCCCTGAAAACATAATCCTTAAGCTTGGACCCTTTGTAAAAATATATTGAAATATCTTCTCATCTGAAACTGCTGGACCATTTGGAACCTAATTTAGCAACAATAGTCCTTAGTTGATCCCCTGAAAAAAGGGATTTTCAAGTTCGAACTTTTTCCAAGATAGGAAATATATTTTAAAGGTTGGACCCTACTCGAAAAGGATAGAAAAATCTTCCAATGAATCATTGAATGGATTGAAGCCAAATATATTATGAATATTACTTTGAGATGCAGTGTGTCCGTTATGCAGGATGGCGGTCATTAGAGAAATAGTTTGATATCGGAACCTATGACATAAAGATTTCACAGCAGGTTAGCAATACAGGCTTTCGAGTGCCCCATATTTGTTCTTTATTTTCAATCCATAAATAAATAAGTAACAGGATAGACTCCAACTTAGTTTTAAGTATTTAGTGCAATAGGGTCTGTAAGTCTCGTTTCATTTTGGAACTTCCGGTGCCAAAACTTGTACCCGGAAGTTGCATCTTAAACAATAAACTATGACGTTTAAAGCAAAAAATTAGGACGTCATAATCCTGCAACGTCATATTTTGGCGGGAAACGTTTTCAAATTGCGATTTTATCGTGATTTCTCGGTGTCACATGACGAGACTTACAGACCCTATTTGCAACAAAGTACAATATATATAAATAAATAACAATATCTTGAACAATATCAGGAAATGACATAGCTTGTAATGTATATATTGTGCGTATAGGTCAAAGAATAGTACGACCGTGTGAAATTCAAAGTTGTAAAATGGTTTCAGGTAGTTGTTATACAATGCCGACCACAGGAGATCAATACATTAAGCTAGTGATACCTATTTATAAATCAAATATTTATAGAGTATACTTACTACACCAAGATCAGATGTCTTCGAAAGGTAACTTCGTCTTTGTGTCAAAGATACTTTACTCAGTGAAAAATTTTAACCTCACAGTTACCTGTGGCCTGTCGATATGCAGTTATTTACTTGCTATGGGGACACTAGCAAGTTTATGGTTTATTTCTCGGCACAGGTTCGTGTCGAGGATAGCGACCACCTTATTATTGTTCGAATAACCGTTTTATTGTATCGGAAACAGAAGCAAAATCGCCATTGCAACGTCAATTTAACGGGCAATAGTTTTCTCGACGTCAAAACGTTATAAACTTTATTATATCAAATCAGATATTATCTCCTATTGGGAAAATAACCCTTATCAAAACTTTAATAATTTCAAAACTTAATCATTTATTTTTAACTTTACCGACTCCTAGTTATAATATTATTCAACAATTTAATTCTAAACTATTCACCTTTATCTGGGATGGTAAACCAGACAAAGTTAATAGAGAAACCCTTTCACAGCCTTACAATTTAGGGGGGCTAAAAATGGTAAATATTAATGAATATATAAAAGCATTAAAACTAACCTGGATAAGAAGAGTTTTAAAACAAGATTCAAAATTGTTTAATCTATTTGCATTCACTGAAAAAATCGATAAAACAAAAATAGCTTATACTGGTCCAGACCATAGATTAAAAAATAAATTTTGGCAAGATGTTTATGATGCCTGGAATGATCTTCTTAAAAAAAGTTCTCTACAAGATAAACTAAGTCCAAACTCATGTTGCTTGTGGAATAATAATAATATTAAAATAAACAATCATACTGTGTATTATAAGAATTGGGCTTCTAAAGGAGTATGGTTAGTAAACGATNATTGATTCATCAGGGAATTTTTTAGCATTTAATGTTTTCATAGAACAATATAATGTTAATACCAATTTTCTAATTTATCAAGGCTTAATTCATTCAATAAAATCTTATTTCAGATCAATAGATCTCAAGGTGAAAGATTTAAAGAAAATACATGGACCCCTTCAACCCAATAAAATTGTGGTATTTTTGAAATCAGAAAAAGGCTCCAAGGACATGTATAATGTATTAAATAATAAAATTTCAAACATCAAAAGTAATATGAAATGGTCTGAAAAACTTAATTGTCAATATAATTGGAAGAAAATACATTCCCTCCCTTTCAAATTATCAAAAAGTTCTAAATTACAATGGTTCCAATATAGAATAACACACAGGATACTTGGTACCAATGAATTGCTATACAAAATTAAAATGTCTGATACAGATAAATGCACTTTTTGCTTACAAAGAGAAGAAACCATTGAACACATTTTTTGGCATTGTCCTAAGATAGAAAAACTATGGCAAGATCTGAAACTTTGGATATTTACAAATACTAGAATTGAAATGCCCCTTAACATAAATATTATTTTATTTGGACTATTAGAAAAATCAGATATGAATTATGTAAGAAATCTTATTCTGCTTATTTCTAAATTTTATATATATAAGTCAAAATTAAACCAAACTCAAGTAAACTTTATAGCATTGAAAAATTATTTAAAACAAAATATTTTGATGGAAAAGGGTATATTTTTTCAAAATAATAAATTAGAAAGAGCAAACAGCTGCTGGAACCCCTGGCTTCCGGTTCTTGAAGGATAGAATCTAATTTACTTCAAAAAAGAATATAAAAAGGACGCAGAAAGGACACAGGTCGTAGAGTTTGTGTGGGTGGACAGTGAGATACAGGTATACATGAGAAAGCAAGGTAGTCAAATATTTGGTTATGCACATCACAAATCGGACAGTGGTATGTGTGCATAACATACATTTATGTAAAAAATTACATGTAATTGCTAGTATGAGAGGTAAGATAAATGAGATGCATGCAAGAGCTTTCTTGATCTGTGTCTTTTCTGCAACCACACTTTCTTTTAAGCTTTATTATTTTCTTCGCAACCCCTATAGATATCAAATGGGTAATACTAACCTTAGAGCAAATGTCAGCATATTAGATTATTTAAACGGGTTTTTAATAATTCATTTCTTTGTTATTTTTTGTTGTTCGAAATTCTGAATACCTCAAATCAATCTCCAGCTCTTATATAATAATATATATTTAATTTAATAGTGTTGATGCTATATTTGTGAAGCTGTAAATAATTCATCTGCTCGTTTGCTAAATATTGTGCTTCTGCCAATAAAGTTCATTACAAAAAAAAAACTTTATTATACCCCCGCTCCGAAGGAGAGGGGGTATACTGTTTTGCCCTCGTCCGTCTGTCTGTCCCTCTGTCCGTCCGTCCGTCTGTCCGTCTGTCCGTCCGTACGTCCGGAACATCTTTCGTCAAGGATTTCTCAGCTTTTTCCCATTATAGCCATATATTGAAAATTTTCGTCAAGGCTTTCTCAGCTTGTGTATGTAGTAATGATTTGATATTTAGTCTGAAGCTTAAGTATGATGAGTTGTACCGTGTCTCTCCTTTACAAATCCGTCACTCATCTACTTCCTGTTTGACGAAAACTTTGATTTTTCCCATCATAGCCATATATTGAAAATTTTCGTCGAGGATTTCTCAGCTTGTGTATGTAGTAATGATTTGATATTTGGTCTGAAGCTTAAGTATGATGAGTTGTACCGTGTCTCCCCTTTTCAAATCTGTCACTCATCTACTTCCTATTTGACGAAAACTTTGATTTTTCCCATTATAGCCAAATACTGAAAATTTTCGTTGAGGATTTCTCTGCTTGTGTATGTAGTAATGATTTGATATTTGGTCTGAAGCTTAAGTATGATGAGTTGTACCGTGTCTCCCCTTCTAAGCCTGTCACTTATCTACTTCCTGTTTGACTTCATCAATTTTTCCCATTATACCAATATATTGAAGATTTTCGTCAAGGATTTCTCAGCTTGTGTATGTAGTAATGATTTGATATTTAGTCTGAAGCTTAAGTATGATGAGTTGTACCGTGTCTCTCCTTTACAAACGTCCCTTATCTACTTCCTGTTTGACGAAAACTTTGATTTTTTCCCATTATAGCCATATATTGAAAATTTTCGTCGAGGATTTCTCAGCTTGTGTATGTAGTAATGATTTGATATTTGGTCTGAAGCTTAAGTATGATAAGTTGTACCGTGTCTCCCCTTTTCAAATCTGTCACTCATCTACTTCCTATTTGACGAAAACTTTGATTTTTCCCATTATAGCCATATATTGAAAATTTTCGTTGAGGATTTCTCAGCTTGTGTATGTAGTGATGATTTGATATTTGGTCTGAAGCTTAAGTATGATGAGTTGTACCGTGTCTCCCGTTTTCAAGCCTGTCACTTATCTACTTCCTGTTTGACTGCATCAATTTTTCCCATTATACCAATATATTGAAAATTTTCGGTCCATACTTGTTTTGTGTCCACACTTGAACTGTGTCCACACCTGTATTGTATCCACACACACTTAAATTTGCACTTTCTATATTGATTCAATTTTCAATGAGCGGGGGTATAACTGGCTGCCATTCGTGTTTAAAGCACAAGTGTACTCTCTTAGGATTTGATGGCAATGTATATACATGTAAAATAATTATAATACAAAATAAACAAATATAAAATCAAGAATCATGGAGCTGTATAGTCCCCTTTCTTCGGTATTAAAAAGAATCTCTTGTCGGGCAAAGGATGACAGTGATTGTATGAGCACTTTGCCAGTTTATGTTTGTTGACAATCCCGCACCAATGACTAGTGAAGACATGGATGTAGCATTGCTGGACAATAAGCAAAGAATTCCGTTCAAACCGGTGCTAGGGACCGTCTTGAATTTACTATGAGGTATGAGCAAAGCTCATTGTTGAAGGCCTCATGAAGACTTCAAGATGGATAACAACAATAAAAGCGTTGTTCCTTTGCTTGTTTTAACCATGTATTTGTAGAGACTTTGTCTCATGTGCATTTACTCCATATCCTTTCATACACAAGAGACAAACTTGCAAATGACTCGAAGATGACATAAGTTGTATCAATTTATCATGAACGGTTTTTTTGTTTTTTTTTGTATCGGAGAAATTTATTATATTAAATTGTTTCCGTAGGACAATGGAACAAGAGGCCCTCAAGAGCCTGTATCGCTCACCTGGACCATGGCTAACATAGATAAAAGGCATTTCCAATAGGAAAAACAGAACATAAAATTTAGCAGAATACTTTATTTTCCTTAAATTACAGTATTCTTGTTTGGTTTCCATGGCAAACGAAAGATCCACCATCCATTACAACCAATAACAGAACACCATTCCAAAAAAAATGGGCAGGGGTTCCCCTTATAATCAAGGTAATATATATTGCTGAAATTAAAACATTAAGACCACAATTCAAATAAAAATTCAAAAATTTTGGCAGAGGTTCCCCTAAAAATCAATAGGGCCAATGTAAAAACTATGTTCCAGATGGTGGCCATCTTGGATGAGGTACGGACCTGCCAGATACATTTTTTGGATGGGACAACCTAAGGACCATTATGGCTTAGTTTGGTTCTAATTGGACTAGTACTTTCTGAGAAGAAGATCTTGGAATATATATTCCACAGGGTCCAATGTTTAAACTATGTTCCCGCTGGCGATCATCTTGGATGAAGTACTGACCTGCCAGATACCTTTATTGGAAGGGACCATCTAAGGGCCGTTGTGACTAAGTTTGGTTATAATTGGACTGGTAGTTTCTGAGAAGAAGATCTTTGAATGTCTTTTCCACTGGGTCTAATGTTAAAACTATGTTCCTGCTGGCGGCCATCTTGGATGAGGTACATACCTGCGAGATATCCTTTTTTGATGGGACCATCTAAGGACCATTGTGGCTTAGTTTAGTTTTATTGGCCTAGTAGAAGAAGATCTTTGGATGTTTTTTTCATAGTGTCCAATATTAAAACTATGTTGCCCGCTGGCGGCAATCTTGGATGAGGTACGGACTTGCCGGATACTTTTTTGGAAGGGAACATCTAAGGACCATTGTGGCTTAGTTTAGTTTTAATTGGAGTAGTAGTTTCTGAGAAGAAGATCTTTGAATGTCTTTTCCATAGGGTCCAATGTTAAGACTATGTTCCCCGCTGGCGGCTATCTTGGGTGAGGTACGGACCTGCCGGATACCTTTTTTTGGAAGGGACCATCTAAGGACCATTGTGACTAATGTGACTAAGTTTGGTTATAATTGGAGTGGAAGTTTCTTTCAAATTGCACATTTTACAAAGTCGTTCATCTCTGTTTAATTTTTTAGATCGACCTCTTTCTATATTTAGAAATGGTAACTTATTCTCATTTCACAAAAAAAAATTGTTTTCAGAATTTATTGTTGATAGATATTTATTGATTTCATATTTAGTTTTTAGTTTACTGCTTAAAATTATTTATTATTTTCATTTAGTGTATTTGGTTTTTCGAAAAACAATGTTAAACTGTGTTGAAGACCGTACGGTGGCCCCTAGATGCTTTGTTCTAGGTCGTTTTAACCTGGATATGGGATGTTGTCTCCTTGACATTCACCCCATTGCCTTTCTTTGTCATATTAAATAATTATTTTTAAAGTTTGATTTAATTTTATTCTCAGAAGAAAACTTTTACTGAAAAAGGAAGTTTTTCTACATCATCTATTTCTACATTATTTGTAGAACATACATCGTTTGTAACTCGGGTCGACCATCGCAGTGGATTAAACTCGTTGCAGAACTGCACTTGTGACATTTTTATCGATATTCGCGACGGTCGATTATAGTAGTAGTTCCGTATGAGGTATTATCTCGGTGTGTGTGTGNGGGGGGGGGGGGGGGGGGTCACTCCATATATTTTTTTGGTAGGGGTGTGCCGCTGGCACATCAAGACCCCTCCCTTATCATATATTAAGAATCTCAAAAATATATACTTTATCACATATTTTAGTAGAGAAGTATACCTTATCATATACTGACCAAAACAACAACAAAAAAAAAAGAAACGTTACACTACTTAAATATTGTCTATTTTAATTTGTACGTATCTGTCACTTTATTCCTCTATAAAATTTTAATCTTTGTGTTAAAAAGGAAACCATCCAAGCGTTTTCTTCATTTTGCAGGCTTATGCAATATTGTATTGGCAACTTCAGATTGGAAGACTGGAAAACGGGTGTCACAAAACTCGAATCAAAATGAGCAATGCATTTTTGAAATGTGCGTTATTTTGTTATCTTACTTTGTAAAGGGTTCAATTTTTTACGAGGTTATGTTTATGTTTGTCAATTTCTGTTGCAATTAATGTTTTCAATTTTTGGGGTAAAGCAGCACTTTTTGGAATCTCAAAAACTGTGAAAATTATTTTCATTTTTTTGCACGAAACTAAAGCTTTGGGTTAAACAAACAATCTGTGAAAATTTCCAGTCGTTTCGATTTTTTTAAAAAGATATGAGACACCGAATCCCAAGTCCGTTGCGAATACACGGAAGTGTAACGTTTCTCTTTTTGCCTAGTATATATAATGCAGACAAGTATATCTTGTAATTAATTTGGATGAAAACCGAAAATTCTTTATTTTCAGTAACGAAGTAGTGAAATGACATGTTTTGATACCTTTATCAATGTAGAAATGCCAAAGGCTAATTGGTATCTGCTGTAGATGTTACATGTTGACCTTATCACATAATCTCACCTGAAATTTCTACCCTTATCACATATTTTCATGACAATTTAATACCCTTATCATATAATACGAAGCAAGAAAAAGGTACCTATTCCAGCGGCTCATCCCTATATCATCACATATTGGAAGTGACCCCCCGAGAGTATTATCAATAATAGTTACCTTTGACATGTCGTTAGAAATAATTACCCATGGTATGCAATCAGTCAGTTTCATGTGAGTAAAGAGTATGTTAAAACAGCCAGTTTCCATAAGTTTGAAGTCCAGTAGATGTCCATATGCACCTTAGAATTGTGCAGAATTTAAAAAATAATAAAATAAAACCTGTTCATTCAAAGACCAAACACATGATGAAAATTGTAAAAATGAGGAAACAAACACACACATACAACAACACACAAAGAGAGAGAGAGAGAGGGGGAGGGGAAATTCAAAGCTAAAGTATGAATAATATAAACTTGCATGAAGCCCAAATTTGACATCAATCACAAAAAAATAGCAGCCTGTCATGCTCCTAAGGTCCACCAAACTATCAGTGAGTCAATCCATACCTGTAAGGTTTAAGGGACCGACCATTTAACTTGAAGGGGGGGGTGTTTTTTTTCTAAAAAAATATTTTTGATCTGATTTTAAGTGAAAAAAATATTTTGGCTGCCAAAATGATGAATAAAAAATTTTCTGAAGGAGGCTTTCTGCCCCAAAAAATAATGTTAATTTTGAAAAAAATTATTTTGTTGATACACGTGCAAAAAATAAATAAATTCTGTCCAGAAAAAAAATCATAACCCCCCCCTTTCAGGTTAAATGGTCTGTCCCTAAATCTGCACTGTTAAATCAATGAAGGCGTAACACCTTTCTGGAATGATCCACCCCCATTTTTTACACCGACAGTTCAAATTTTGTAAGGATGTGGTAATGACCCTTTGGTTTTTAATACAACTTGATGTATGTAGTCACCTAAAACTGCTTTACCTTTTGAAAAAAAAATATGTTATTGATGCTAATATAAAATGAAAGTTTATACGCAGTAAGCCATAAACAAGAGCTTAGTTTGATCTAGGAGGATCTGGTTATGACAGTTGAAATGCTTTTACTTGGGATTAGCTTTCATAGTCAAAGATAAAAGGAGAAATATTCTAAAAACTCGTGCTTTCGTATGTACCTTTTTGTCCAGTGAACGATATAAGGAACGACCATTTAACTTGAAAGGGGGGGGGGGGGTATGGTTTTTTTTCTAAAAAAATATTTTGAAACTGATTTTATGTGAAAAAAGTATTTTGGCTGCCAAAATGATGAAAAAAAAATTTCTGAAGGAGGCTTTCTGTATAAATAATTAATGTTAATTTTCAAAAAAAATATTTTGTTGATACACGTGCAAAAAATAAATAATTTATTTCGCGCAAAACGCGAAAAAAAATTTCTGTCCTGAAAAAAAACCATAACCCCCCCCCTTCAGGTTAAATGGTCGGTCCCTAAATGGATCAGTTGTATCTTTTCAAGTCAACTTTATTAATTAAAAAGAAAAAGAAAACTAGAGGCTCAGATACTGAGCCTGAATCGCTCACCTGACAAAATGCTTACAGCAGGTGATGCAAGTAATGTTTATCCCATAGGATCCTATGTTAAAATATGTTCTGTGCTGGGGGTCTTGTTTTCTATCAGATCAAAACAAAATAAGCAATCTTAGTTTGACTGAATTTGCTTCAATAATTTAAGCGCATGTAATGAAAAAAATGTTTTAATATATGGGTACCATTCTAAACCAAGTTCAATGCTGGGAGCTATCTTGCTTCTCAGATCCCAACACAATGAAATCTTTGTAAAGGACCTTCCATACATCGTTTATGTAAAGTTTGCCTGAATTTGCTTCAGCAGTTACAGAGGAGTAGATGAAAATGTGATTTTTCCCATAGGGTCCTATGTTAAACCCAAGTTATGCGCCGGCAGCCATGCTTTTTATCGGATCGGAACGAAATGAGCAATCTTTGTAAAGGACGTTCCATACATCATTCCTGTAAAGTTTGGTTGAATTTGCTTCAGTGATTTCAGAGAAGAAGATGAAAATGTGAATTTTCCATAGGGCCAATGTTAAACTAAGTTCCGTGCTGGCGGCCATGTTTTTTGTCGAATCGGAATAAAATAAGCAATCCTTGTAAAGGACCTTTAGTGCATCAATCCTGTAAAGTTTGGTTGAATTTGCTTCAGCAGTATCAGAGGAGTTGATGAAGATGTGATTTTTCCCATAGGGTCCTATGTTAAACCTAAGTTCGGCACTGGCGGTCATGTTTTTTATCGGATCAGAGCAAAATGAGCAATCTTTGTAAATGACCTTCCATACATCATTCCTGTAAAGTTTGGTTGAATTTGCTTCAGTGGTTTCAGAGGAGATGACGAAAATGTGGCCTGATGGCCAATGTTAAACTAAGTTCCGTGCTGGCAGCCATGTTTTTTGTCGAATCGGAATAAAATGAGCACTCTTTGTAAAAGACATTAAGTGCATCAATCCTGTAAAGTTTGGTTGAATTTGTTTCAGCAGTTTCAGAGGAGTTGATGAAAATGTGATTTTTCCCATAGGGTCCTATGTTAAACCTAAGTTCCGCGCTG
>MJUU01021688.1:170456-204927 GCA_002080025.1 Modiolus philippinarum
TCTCGTCAAATTCAAGATCTAAATCTTGAAACAAAATATAATGATGAGTGTAGGTTGAACATTCATTTCAAGTTATTGTGAAAATAGTAATGGAATGGTCAGCAAAGTTACAAAAAGTTAATGTAGGAGGTTTTAAAAATCTACTTTAAATAATTTCATTGTCTTAGACAACATTTTCACGAAATTCTGTCCCGTACGTACGTTTACAAAAATAGGCCTGGTAAGAGAAGAGTACAATTTGTACCTTATTGGATGCCGATTGTCTGTTGAAATATCTTACCTTCAAACTGGACAAATATGTTGTCGGTGAGAAATTTAAGCATACTGTTGTCTGTTCTTGAGTTCAGTATCTTGTGTAACATATAATAAACTAAGACTTAAACAGTTGTCCTAGATTTTATTACTAGCTTATTCTTGTGCATCGATTTAGTAAGGGACTACAATATTTACATGTTTTTTATTAGCTTATACTTTCATGTTACTGACAATCGACGATTATGGTAAAACCAGACCTTTTCAGTGTAAGGGGTAGAACGCGTGGAGCAGACAGATTATGCATACACGTCGTAATCAGCTGACGACACCTCCAGTCTTTGTAACATTAGTAATTTTAGTCCTTTATTCTCATGGCGTTCTTTTTGATTTTTTATTGTCTATATAAGATTCTAACAATTTTGTTAAATAATTGTGTTTTATTATTATTATTTTTTATTTATTTATTTTTGAATCTCCATTTTTTTTTCCTTTTTCCTTTGGTATTCACTTACCAATGCATTAAGTAATTACCTACTTACAGCAATAACAGATAAGGGAACTTGCCAAAATCGACATCATTAAGGCTTATCAAAAGGTTGTCATCAAGGAATCTTATAAAAAAGATAAAAATATGTCAACGCAATTTTATAAACCATTATATTAAAAATTGTTTTTATTTAGATCAAATGTTGTATAATGTTCAATACTAAAAGTGAAGTCTTAGGATTATACTTTGTTAAGATGTCATAGATAATCATCATCATAAACCTCCCCTTTATCTGTCCCGTTTCCCTATTGTATAATAAACATACGAATAAAACCCAATACAGGTAGACACTAACCACATGACCACAATATTGAAAGGAAAGAAAAAAAAACAATACATAATTAAGAAAGATGGGTCAATGCGTGCTCGCCGCTAAACTGCCAGCTAGCTCAAGGAGCCTAGTCTGCTGGTAGAACACTGTCAAACTACAGAAGAAAAATCATTTTCAAAAATTCTCGAAGGGTTTGGTCAAGAATCATCATATATTTCAGCAGATATCGGCAGTATCAGTGCGAGGCCAGTATGTGTGCAAAATTTTCAGGTCATTAGGTGCCAAAGTTTATTTAACGGATCCAAGCAGAATATCTCGTCGATATCCCCTATTACGTAAAGAATGTATGTTACGTCCAAGCTTTTCTGGCCTTTTAATCAATTTCTGGCATTTTAAACATTTTTTTTTTCGTAAAAACGAGGATTAGAAATGAACTTAGAAATAAGCTGTTTACCAGTAACGCCATATTTATGTTCATATCTATTATAAAACTTTTTCAATGTATTCAACAACTGATGAAATATGTTACCCTGTTGTAAAGGTTTGACTCATATAGTAAGGTAACGTTCATTAAAATCGTCAAGAGTAGAACACATCGTGCGAATCGTACCATTTGAGAAATATACTCCCCATAGGATGGAGCAAGAGGGATGTCGCCGTCAAGAAAAGGGAAATTAGTGAAAGTGAAATCGAAATCATCCCGTTTATCATATATTTTAGTGTTTATTTTACCAGAGTCAATAATGATAGTAAGATCCAAAAAGGGCAGTATTTAGAATCATTGCTAGCTTTACTTAATTTTTGTAGTTGCGGGTAAATAATGTCTACTTCATCTAAGAACTGGGGATTATCACTAGTGAGGATATGGTCAATATACCTGTTGTTATCATTGAAAATAGAAATAGGTTTATCACTGTTTGGTATTGTTCCGCTTTGAAGTTTTTTCATGAAATCTCGTTCGTAACAGAAAAGAAAAAGATCTGCAATGAGAGTTGCACAATTTGTACAAAGTTTTACCTGATGTACTAGAGACGACAACAATTATGAAGGTTTGAAAAATGATCACAGGATGAAATAATGCTCAAAATTAATTCCTTGAAGAAAAATGCTGAAACGACAGATAACCATTAAAACGACTGATATAATTAGCAGAAAAAAACTTGTTAAGTGACAAAATATCAAAGTTACTGTTAATTTGTTTTCTGAATATGCTCAATTCAACACCTTAGTCCCATCAGTGCAGATCAAACCAAAACATTTGGAAGTATATTATCCAAAAAACACGTATAAGCTGATAAAGAACAAACAACCGAAATGATCTAAATGGAAAAGCCAAAATTCAGCTAAGGATAGGGAATGCTAAGAGGAAGATACACCTTAGTTTAAAAAACACATTTTTTTTTTCAATTTAGTATTGCAATTTTCAATGAAATCGGTTTAAAGGGAGTTTTATAACTACGGCCAGTCACATAAATATAGATGATTCTTTGTTAAACGTTCGAAGAACAAAACAAAACTAGAACAAGGTATGAACATATTCCATCGCTGAATACTTTGTCCCCTGAATGAAAAAAAAACGATATAAGGAACCAGAGATGAATCATGGCAATCAGTGACCTACTGGCTACTCGTAAGCTTAAAACAAAATTTTACAGGCACGCCGGATTTGAAGAGAAAAGTAATATAAGGAACAAGAAATGACAACCAGTGAACTACTGGCTACTCGTAAGCTTAAAACACAATTTTACAGGCACGCAGGATGTGATGAGAAAAGTAATATAAGGAACCAAAAATGACAATCAGTGAACTTCTGGCTACTCGTAAGCTTAAAACTAAATTTTACAGGCACGCAGGATATGATGAGAAAAGTAATATAAGGAACAAAAAATGAGAATCAGTGAACTACTGGCTACTCGTAAGCTTAAAACAAAATTTTACAGGCACGCAGGATGTGATGAGAAAAGTAGTATAAGGAACAAGAAATGACAATCAGTGAACTACTGGCTACTCGTAAGCTTAAAACAAAATTTTACAGGCACGCAGGATGTGATGAGAAAAGTAATATAAGGAACCAGAGATGACAATCAGTGACCTACCGGCTACTCGTAAGCTTAAAACAAAATTTTACAGGCACGCAGGATGGGATGAGAAAAGTAATATAAGGAACAAGAAATGACAATCAGTGAACTACTGGCTACTCGTAAGCTTAAAACAAAATTTTACAGGCACGTAGGATGGGATGAGAAAAGTAATATAAGGAACAAGAAATGACAATCAGTGAACTACTGGCTACTCGTAAGCTTAAAACAAAATTTTACAGGCACGCAGGATGAGATGAGAAAAGTAATATAAGGAACAAGAAATGACAATCAGTGACCTACTGGCTACTCGTAAGCTTAAAACAAAATTTTACAGGCACGCAGGATGTGATGAGAAAAGTAATATAAGGAACAAGAAATGACAATCAGTGAACTACTGGCTACTCGTAAGCTTAAAACAAAATTTTACAGGCACGCAGGATGTGATGAAAAATACGATCCATAGATAAGTTATGGCAATCACTGACCAACTCACCAACCTCGGGCTTAAAACAAAAGTTTTCAGGCATGCAAGATGTGATGAGAGAAAGGATATAAGGGACAAGAGATGACAATCATTGACTTACTTGTTACTCTGAAGCTTAAAACAAAAGTTTTCAGGCATGCAGGATGTGATGCACCAAAATTTGAATTAGAAAAATAACCACATATGTAAATTTTCGTAATCCTGTGTTATATATTTTAATTAACAATATGATGGTTATTTTTGGCACAGAAGCACATGTTTGAATTTTACAAATAGTGTATGATGTTCCTTTTGTCTAATTTGTTAACAATGAAGGGATATGGAGTAAATGCAAGTGAGACAAAGTCTCTACAAATACATGGTAATAACCAATGGAGCAACGCTTTAGTCACCATGAGGTCTTCAACAATGAGCTTTACTTATACCTCATGGTTTACAGCCATTGTAGGCGTTTCCTGTTATCTTTCTTATATTAATTACTCATACCTCATAGCAAGTTCATGACGGCCCCTTGTATTCATATTTGTGTTTGTTTATTCCAAGAATATCATTTTAACATGTTATTGCATAGTTGGCCTCTTATGTTTATTGCATGCAGATTGGGGTATCGGCCATATATGAGCAAAAACATAAAAGAATGAAAATTAATATATTCATTGCTTTTTTAAAATCATAAATGTAAGAGCATTTAATTTTTTTAATTATCAACTTAGATTTTCTTATTTGTAGCATGGAACTTACATATGGTATATTTCATTTCGTTTCAGGTTAGAAAACTTGGGAACTTTGTCAAGATAACGCTTTGTGCAGTTTACCAGCCCAAACTTCCTTGTATAATGACATTGTTCTTCTGTTGTACCCAAAGGTAATAAATCACACATAACCAGAAAAGGGATTGGCAACAAAGATGTCTTGTACATGTTAAATCGTATACTGAAAAATACACCAAATCTAAAATATATAAATGTCATCAAACTCAATATAACTACCGAATTTTTAGAAGAATGTGATAAAAAAGGTAAAAATTACAAGAATCGAACCGAGTGTCTAAAACGAAAAATCCAAGTGGAATTTCAACACTGGGAGTCCGACACAGAAAAGAAAACTGAAAACATACACGCATACAAATGTGAACAACGTTGACCTTATGAAAAATAAGGAGAGATCAGGTGCAACGGAAGAGTAAACTTCTCCTGCTTTTGATAAGAGACATGCCATGTTGAACATGTCAAATCCGGTAGAAAAAACAATTATGCTGAAGAAGAGAAAGGTCTGTCGTCATCTCGGAAGCAGATATCAAATAGCGGTTTCACAAGAGTTTTGCAGGCTGACCACCTTTGCTTTTTTCAAGGTGGTCGGTAAAAACGGATATTTTTTAGTACTGCATGTAATGGCGCATCCGAAGAAAACAGAACAGAATCGAGGTTTTCTTTCGTAGAGGATGAAATGGAAATCTACCAGATAACATAATTCAAAGCAAAGAAAACGAAGCTTTGGAGAAATCATCCTAATGGGGACCACCATTCAATTTAAACATGACACGGGAAAACGATCAAAACAGTACGAAACCACAGGGATGATCAATACGACAGGATTTCAAATAGTTTACTGAAAGAGCGATCATCAACCGATCTGTCAGCCGTCAACAATCAGTCATAAATAAGTGATCGATCAGTCAACAATCCGTCAAAGTCTGACTGATAGGAAAAGTAATTCACGTATTTGACGTATATTACGACGGATGATTGATCGGTCTTGTTTCACAGCTGATTCGTTACGCGCTAGCTAGCACACATTATGCAGACTTTCTCATTCGACATAGGTACTTCAATGACAGCCTTCAAGGCTTAAAAAAATCCGTCTTATACGATCATTAAAAAGTTCTTATTTAGATATCAGTCCTTTGTTAAAAAAATTGAAGTTTCGGTCCGAACTCTGATTCAAGATTTTTCATTACTTAATACTTGGGTGATCATTTCTCTTTACTATCTACAACTGTTAAATGGCAATACACAGCGTAACAGTAAAATATTGTGAGGGGAAAGCATATATGCTTGGGAGGGGGGAGTTTTTGACAATTTTTGCATGGTTGTCTGGAGAAAAGGTAAGTTTGCAAATTATAAAAATGCAATAATGTAATAATGCTTTATACCACGGCACCTACCAATGAATAGGCTGCACGATGGTCAATAGAATAAAGATCCACACACTATAAGTTTCGCAAAATATAAAACTCCATCGGAAGGATATACTGAAGTAAAATTTGAAAAAAAAACAAACTAAAGTGTTCTGGTAATTTTTGAAGGTTGTCTTGAAACTGTAGACTAAAATTCTGCAGATTAAAAACCAAGTTTAGAGAAAGACAAATAAATTAGTAGCAATGAAAACTCAACATTTGATATCCTTGATTTTGGAAATTGTTTTTCACGGATAAAACTGAAAATTTACATGTAATTACACAGGCTTAAGAAAAATCAGCATCACTGGTTTTTAAACTAGCAAATGTAATTCATGGCTTGATTTCACACCAAATGATTTTCTTCATTTTCCATAACTTCCCCCCATAGTAACATTTTATCACGTTTTTGAGTATATTACTCGACAGAGAGGAATTCTAGTGTTTAAATTTCACATGTTGCGATTTCATTTCATTTGAACTCAGTATAATTAAAACTTAAATTATAATGTCGTTCTACAACGCATTTTTAAAGGTAGCTTGAAGTAAATAAAAGGTTTAACTTTATCGTAATATATTGGTTATTGACAGGAACAAATAAATGGATATTGCGTAAATGTACATGGGACAAAATCCCTATAAATACATGGCAAGATTAAGCAAATGGAACAACGCTTCTATTGCTGTTTTTCATCTTGAAGTCATCATGACAAAGTGCAAACACTCGTACCTCTTGTAACTTCAAGACGGCCCCCCTAACACCAGTGTGAGCAGAATTCACCTGCTATATGTTGAACAACGCTACATCCATTCCGTTTTACATCATTTTTGTCATGGATACGGGTCTTCAACAAGCAAAACATAGCGGGCAAAGTACTCTCACAAACACTGCCATCCATTGCCCGAAGAATGGACCAATAAACAATACTACATATCTATTCATAAACAAAATTAATGCTAGATTGAAA
This sequence comes from Modiolus philippinarum, assembly GCA_002080025.1. Classification (NCBI taxonomy): domain Eukaryota; kingdom Metazoa; phylum Mollusca; class Bivalvia; order Mytilida; family Modiolidae; genus Modiolus; species Modiolus philippinarum. Next base: position 177,239 of record MJUU01021688.1, read on the forward strand.
TTAAAATCATATTAATATCGTTTTGATAGTCTTATAAATCTGGATTTACAAACTTCGAACAATTCAATATTTGATAGAAACTTGTTGAAAGAAACTGCAGTATTTACGTGCGTTTACTTTTCTTTCAAATGAGGTGTATTTCAATTACTTTTGTTAATTGTAACATTTATAATGTTGACTTTCTCCTTGCCCTTGCAGATATATCTGTCAAACATTTGAAGAAAATTTAATTTCAAGCCTTACAATTGTCCTGAATGTAGACGATGTTTTAACTTAATTGTGATACCTGTTCATCATATCAAGTTGTACATGAAAAAAACAAACAAGATCATGTATTGATAATTCTGTCTGGACTCAAAAACGTCTTGCTACGTTTTTGTCTTCAATATTCAATATTTAACGTCAATTAAATAATTAAAAGACAATATTGCATCATTTTCAATTTGAGACCTGTCTGTTTGTCTGTCTTTAATATTAATGAGTAATATGATATCTGACTTATTGTGACTCTTTAATAATTGAATACAATGTTTCGATTTAGTATTGTGAAACATCGACCAACGAACGCATAATAAAAAAAATACGGAAGTTCTAAAATAAAAAAAAATATGAACATGGCAATCCACGTTAAACACAAGATGACAAAATACCGAAGTAAGGATATACTCAGTTTATTTAGATGATTATTTCGACAACGGATCGAATAAAAATATTTGGTAGGCCATAAATCAAAAAACATGTAACAAATAAAGGTAATAAGTAAATCACCGAACATAATTGTCAACAGCCGAAATCCAAAGGGAAACAAGAAACAGGTGCAAAGGTTCCGGAAAAACTGTCATCCGTAATGTTCCTGTAGAAAACGAAAACATAAAAAAAGAATAAGATCTTAATGATGGCCAAAACCAGAGTTATGCACAAGAGAGATACTGTTTAGGTTTATACCAAATTTTCTAAAATTGAGATACAACAAGTTTGAAAATATTATTTAATTTTCGGGCTAGCCGCGACTTCAGTATAACTGCTATTGTGAATACCGTTTAGACGAGCAGTCCGCCTGCAGAAGAATCGGTCCAGTGGTTAAAGATGATAAAATAACGAAGTTACTGTTAATTTAGAAGTTACTGTTAATTTTGTTGCTGCAGATCGTCATTTATCATGGTCTTCCAAACGTTTAGATTTTATCTGCACTGAAGAGACATACGTTGTCGATTTGCTCATATGCAGAATTTAAATTCACAGTAACTTTGGTATTTAGTTATTTCTCAACTTATATCTCTACGATGCAGAATAAATCAAAATCACTTGGAAGATGAATTACAAAATAACGAAGTTACTGTTAATTCATTTTCTGCATATGCGCATTTCGACATTTTTTTCTCATCAGGGCAGATAAAACCAAATCATTTAGAAGTCCAGTCACCAGAAACTATAAAAGCTGGTAGAGAACAAATAATCAAAAGGAACTTTATAGAAAAGCCAAAGCTCACCTAAGGACAAAGTAATGTATTAGGGAGATACTCCTTAGTTTTAATTCAAAGATCATGAATAAAAATTTATGTTGAAGCTGGGGTTGTGTTCATGGAATCAAGAGGAACCTCAAGTTTTCTTTCTGTTAATCAAAAGAAGGTCTTGCTTTACGACTGTAGTACATTCAAAAGGCGATGAAAGGTTTTTTTTTATATCAATATTTATAATAGAAACAACGGCAGAAGAATACCGAAGGAACAAGGGAAGCGATGACTACAAAAATCGAAGTCCAAAGACATGGCAAAAACGGTAACAGATAAAAACAAAGACAAAACAAGGACGTGAGACAGCTACAATGCACGGAAATAATAAGATAACATTTAGAACTAAGGCACTCATAGTGTGAACTCCCATGAAAACCGGGAGTGACATCAGGTGCTCCGGAAGGGTAAGCATGTCCTGCTCCTGCTCTTATAATAGAAGAGTAAACATTATATAATTGAAACTCATAACAATTATAATGGATAAAAAGACATCAAAGAAAGTAAGAAAACAACTTAAAAAAAACAAAAAACACAAAACAAAACCACAAAAAAATAATTATTATCAAACAAATAGAAAAAAAAAATACCGAAGATACTAACAAATGATATAACACCAATAAAAACCTGTATGTCTTTTTCACATTTATATTATTTCAGCATAATGAATTAAACCGTAACGAATAAACTTTTTACTACACGTCTGTATTTTCTTCAATGGTTTCATTATTTGAAAAAGGGAGAAGGGGTATGTTCACTACAAAAACACATGTTCTGTGTTTACACAGAATCAAACTGGAACTTATTGTAGATTTCTGATTTATTGGCAGGTAAACTTAATGGTACCTTTATCAATTTTCTGATTTTTACTGACAGGTAAACCTAATGGAACCTTTATCAGATTTCTGATTTATTGACAAGTAAACCTAATGGTACCTTTATCAGATTTCTGATTTATTGACAGGTAAACCTAATGGTACCTTTATCAGAATGGTTGATTCTTTGTGACAATGGCCCGCTGAAATATTCGTTAGTTTAACACAATATTCATTTTAAAAAGCGTTTTTCCTACAAAATATACAGACTTTCTTAAAGAGTGTAATGTACTATATTTTTACATGTCTGTGCAAAATCTTATACAGAAACAAACAAAGGTAAAGTCAACAGAATTCCAAATCCATAATCTAAAGGAAATGAATCCGACTCAATGTTAAAGGCCTCACAGTGACTTCACGATGAAGTACACCAATCAAAGTTTTGTTACATTGTTTAGTTTAATCATATATTTATTGATACTTTGTCTTCTGTTCGTTTACTCCATATACTTTCATTAATAATTTAGAGGGACGCTGACCTCATGAAAAGGGAAGGAAATCAAAGCTATTACTTAAGTTTTTAATTTACCGCAGTCAATGGTGATAGTTAGATCCAGAAAAGTGTAGTGTGTTTTTAAAATTATTGTTTGCTCAACCAAGTCTCAGTTGTTTGGGTAAATCATGTCGACATAATCTTCAAATAGTAGACTGCCAATAGTAAGGGTATGGTTAATATATATGCTGCTATCATTGGAAATTATCATAAATGTTTTTATGATGCCACTCGTGACAGAAGCAATGAGAGGTGTTCAATTTGTACTTATGGGAATGTCAATAACCTGTTAAATAAAAGTGACAACAAAAGTCCGAATCGATCAAAGGGAGATACCAGTAAGGGAAATCCGTATAACATACCACAGAATCAGGGAAACAACCCAACACAGAACATCTTTGGCAAGCCGTCATATTCCCGACTAGGAACGGGCATTTCATAAATAAAATGGTGGGTTAAACTTGATTTAATGATGCATCAACCTCCCGCTTAGATGACGAATAACGATAGCTAAAAGAATAATCTCGCAAAAATGTTGTCTAGCAAACTATTCAGTATTTTAAGAAAGGATATGGAGTAAATGAACATGAGACCATAACACATATGTTAACTCCGACTGCAATAATTTTATTGAGCTGTATGGCCATTTCCGAAATTGATTCCTCAGCAGCAGCACTAGAACTCTAATAGTATCAACAGTGCCTTATTAGTATCATCACATGTTCAGGAACAATGATTGTTAGGAGTAGTATTAGAGATTCATCCTTTGTTTTTGTTATAACAGATGAACTGAATACCAGAAAAGTTGAAAGACCATCTAATATGCTGCGTCAATTGACATGTAATCAGATTTTTTGGAAAGGTTGTATGAAATACAAAACACCAACGTTACTGTGAATTTAGTTTCTGTAATTTTCCATTTCGATAACGCATGTCTCCTAGTGCAGATCAAACCAACTGTTTGCAGACATGGAGAAAATGCCTATGAGCCAAAGTCTCTATAAATAAATTGTAGAAATAGTCAATTGAACAACGGTTTTATTGTTCTTCTTCATCTAAAGTTACCATGAGACCTTCAACAATGACCTTTCCTCATACCTTGTCTAATTTCAAGACGGCATTTAGCACATTTTGCAAGGAATATATTCATAGATCTTGAACAATGCTACATCTCCGTATCTTCGCTTTTTGTCATGGATGCGGGATCATAAAAAAACATAAAAGTAACTACCAAAGTGTTCTTATATTTGCAGTCTTCCATTGCCCGACAAAAGACTAACAGAAGACAATGACAACATATAAGCCGTTTCTATTTTGAACCTTGCAATTTCTAATTTTATGTAAATTTTGTTGAAAACTAAGGAGTATCTTCCTCATTCAAAGCTCTGTCCTTAGCTAATTTTGGCTTTACATTTAGGTCGATTTGGTTATTTGTTCTCTATCAGTTTTCAAACATCTTTGAGTTGATGGTGTCCTAAATGTTACAATCTTTATCTGCACTGAAGAGATATAAGTTGTTGAAATGCGCATATGCAGAATCAAAATTCATAGTTTCTTCAGCACCACAGGATATTCATGAAGTCTGTAAATCGAAATATGTGTAAAAACAGAAAGAGAACAAATTACATATTAATTAAAACGATGTTTGTAGTAAGTTTTTTTAAAAGCCAATGAAATCTGAAGTTGTTTCCATCAAAATGTGAGAGTTTAATGTTTATACTTTATCCAATATTGTCAGCAGGGGAAAACAGTTTACAATGCGCATGTTTAATATACTATAGGGAAACAGGATAGAGAAAGGGGAGGTTTGGGTACCCATAAACCGGTTTAACCCTACCACTGGCTTTTGCTGGTGCCGGTACCAAGTCCGGCTATCCCGAGTTCCTATCGTTCTTTATGTTTGTCTCTTGTTTTAATTATTGTTTTTCTGGTGCAGTTTGCTTGTTGATTGTGGCATGTGACTGTAGTTCCTGGCCATTGTAGGTGTTTGCTGTTTTCCTGTTTTTGTAAGTACAATGGGTCCCTTTTGAAAACATTTTCATTGATCTTCTATGAAAATACAAAAATACTACCCAAGTCTTATAATAAATTTCGTTATGTTGTGTACACGTGTTTCAAGGAGTAACCTTTAATCAGTAGCATTGATATCGATTATATGGAAAGCCATATTCCAAAAGTGGCCATGAAAGACGTGCAAATGCTGTGCGACAACACGGTTAATTCGCGACCTCAACTATTTGCTGTATTCTCGCTTCCGACTCTAAGACGTATCCACGATGATAATACTGCAGGTGTTTGAAGTCAACTACGTGGTGTATTTTTGGTAACAACTATACAATTACATTTTACGTTGAACTACATAATGCTTCGAACGAACCTATGAATGATATATCTATGATATTTTTTTATTTTAATTTTACTATAATTCATCATAAAATTAATTTATTTTAATTATTTAAGTTTTTCTGTTAAGAAATAACGTAATTGAAACATAAGCTTACAAGTCACAAGGGAACCTCTCTTTATGATAGGTTTTGTTTTGAAGCGATTACAAGTTCGTCAATACTGCTACTTGCACCAATTTTTACATGAGTCCCGAAACATAGCAAATTAAGCGAATGGAAGTTTTCTTTCGCTGTTATGAAATAAAGATTCTTTGACTACTCTTTCTCAAAAGTTAATAGTTTTGCTTTTATTTTATTGTATCGTAATTTTCAAATAAAACACAACGAGCGACTTACGTATGGGTATGTCTTTTGATGTTTCACGTAATGAACATATATTAGTAATTTTATAAGTTGGCAATTTCGATTTCTAAAATCCATTCATATTAATATTATATTTTTTATTTAATATATTTATTTATTTTCTTTTTGGATATCACACAATAATAATAATTGAGAACATCTTTAAATCTTCGAGTTTTATCGGAACAATGATTTATGACGCCCTCAGGCTAATTAACTGACAGGTGTCCTGAACACTTGTTTATTACTTTTGTTAATAGCACCATTTTGCATTCATTTGCATTGATTTCGCACAAACATTGCTTTCATTTCCACCGATTTTTACAGACGATTGTAGGTAAATATCTCAATTATATAAACCACTCCACTCAGTCAGATAATTACTATTATTTTGATAAATCTGGAATAATGTTTATCTAATTTCCTTTCTGAAAACACATGAGTTATTTTGGTTATTTTTTTATTATTATTTGTTCTCCATCAGCTTTTACACGTTTTCGGTTAATGGACTTCCAAATGTTTTGGTATTATCTGCACTAATGAGACATAAGTTGTCGAAATGCGCATATGCAGATAGCAAATTAACAGTAACTTCGGTATTTTTTGTTATTTTATTGATAAAAAAAATAAAAAATTAATAATAATTACAAAAAAATAATAATAATAAAATAAAGAAAAGGTGGCAAAAATAAATGAGAAAATTTATCGGTGGATATGTCGCTGGAGAGGGGTAAGAAATTTATAAAATCAGCATTATGTCATTATGTAATAATGTCACACCGCCCCCTTTCCGAATTGAATTATTAGGGACCGACCATTTAATCTGAATAGGGGAATTATGGGTTCCTCTGGACAGAAAAAAAATATTAATTTTTTTCACGTGTATCAACAAAATAATTTCTTTCAAAATTAACATATTTCTTTTGGGCAGAAAGCCTCCTTTAGAATTTTTTTTCATCATTTGGGCAGCCAAAATATTTTTTTCACATAAAATCAGCTCTAAAATATGTTTATTTAGAAAAAAAACCATGACCCCCCCCCCCCCCCAACTTCAAGTTAAATGGTCGGTCACTTATAATAGAAATAATTTCAATAGTTTTAGGCAAAATATAGACAGATCAATCTACTTCTGAATATGAATATTATTATAGGATGTCATTATTCTGATCGACAGGGGTAGGCATTGAGGGTTTAGACCTCTTCTTTTAAATATCATTGATTACATGCAGAATTTAGGTATATTGATAAAAAATTATTATTCCCCCTCAAACACATCCGATTAAAGAATTTGATATAGAAGTTCTTGTACATGGATCTGTAACTAATTAAGTAGATGTAAGTTTTGCATATTGTGTGTAATAAACAAGCATGTAGTTAGTGCCTGTGGGTCAGTCGCTCAGTAAGACCCGTGATTCAAATAACAATTTGAAACTTTATTGAGTGACGTATCACACAATCTCCCATTTAAATACTTCGCGTGTCTGACAATTTGTGAAACATTCGAGGGGAATTTCGTTAATTGAGAAAATAGTTCACTTGGATTATTTGAAAAACTAGAGGCTCAGATACTGAATACATCGGCAAACGAAAACCGAAGCAAGAAAAGGAAAGGGAAAATTCTAAAATCATAAATCCAACATCACGGCAATTCACAGCAACACGAATTGGGACAGTATGACAAAGACAAAACAAATAAACAAAAATGAACAAGAACGCCATAAAACTATAGCACTAGCAGTGTGAACCCCTATAAACACTGAGGTATCATCAAATGCTCCGGAGGGGTAAGCATGATCTGCTCCACGCGTGGTACCCGTCAGACTGCCAGTGAAAAGTCCGGTTTTGTCACAGTCGGTGTTAGTCAGTCCGGTAACAAACTCTGGATGTACCCAAAATTATCTGTTCTCATTTGTGAAACAGAAACATGGTAATGGTCATTCAAATCGTGGTGACGACTGTTAAACTTCTGTAGTGAACAACGGCAGTTGAATACCGAAGGAACAAAGCACAAGATTACACAAATCAAAGTCCAGAGACAAGGCAAAAGCAAGAACACCAGAAGACGGAAGACCAAAGACACCACATGCCCACAAAACACACGAACATTACATTCACAACACAAAAAACTAAAGCACTAACAGGGTGAACTCTCAAAAAACAGTGACATCAGGTGCTCCGGAAGGGTTAGCATGTCCTGCCCTGCATACAGCACCCGCCACACAGTCAGTGAGGCATTTAAGGGTTGGGAAGGTCTGTTTTGTAGCTGATCGGTTAATGTAATTTTCTAACCCGTAGACAAAACCGATAAAAATCCAGGGTACGTGTTACTTCTCTACCCTCAAACAGTTCGAGGTAAAAATTTGGGAAGTTTCTGTAAATTTCTTTACTATTCAGACAATAACCAGACAAATCGGTAACTCAAACATCACTTACGAAGACAACACAAAAAACTAAAGCAATTACAGTGTGAATCCCCATAAAAACCGAGGGTGACATCAGGTGTTCCGGAAGGGTAAGCATGTCCTGTTCTTTATACAGCACCCGTCACACTGTCAGTGGGTCAATCCAGGGTAAAGTCGGAACCGGTATTGTCAAATCCGGGAAGACGCGAATCTAGCTGAAAATGTCATAGATATTTCATATCTATCTATGATGTCGTGGTGACGGCCATAGAATTTCTGAAGGGACGACAGTAACAACGGCTGAACATATCCCTTACTCAGCAGTTTTTGTGACAATGCTTTTGCTCTTTCCACAAAATCACTGTATGTACTGCACGCTCTACAGTAACGAATTAATTGTGAAATATATACTCCATATGCTGGGGATGTAGGTATATTGCTGCAGAGAAAGAGAAGGTTCACAACTGGAAAGTAAAAATCATCACGTTTGTCATATAATCTAGATTTCAGACGTCCATGCTCGTCAATGTATAACAAAAGGTCAAGGTATGAAGCAGAATCGGGTGTTTCGGTTGTCTCTTTAATTTCAATTTCACTGGGGTGGATGCGATGTAAATATTCTTGAAATCTTGGGTTATTAAGAGAAAGTACATCGTCTATATATCTGAAGCTGAAATTAAAAATCTGGGCTAGTTGTTTTTTTTCCTGTTGTATCAGCCCTTGTAAAAACTTTGCTTCATACGAAAAAAGGAAAAGGTCAGGTAAAAGTGGCATAGGAATAGGAATCCCTATTGTATGTTGAAAAACACGGCCTACACATAGTGACAATTGCAACAGTGACTGAAAATACCCTTGATATATAAGTTTTTGAGACAGTAATTTCGCTCTGTTTACAAAATCGCTGCACAAACTACAGGCACGGCAATAGCGAATGAGCTGTGAAATGTACACGCCATATGCCGGTGAAGTGGGAATATTACTGCTCAAAAACGTGACGTTCACTATTGGAAAGTCGAAAGCATCACTCTTGTCGTAAATTTTTGTTTTCAGACGTCCAGAGTTGTCAATGTAGAGGTATAGGTCCAGGTATGAAGCTGATGATGGTGCATCAGTTGTCTCTTTAATTTCGAGTTCATTTGGGTATATCAGAAGAAGGTTGTCCTTAAATTAAGGATTGTTTAATGGAAGAACATCATCTATATAACGGAAACTGAAATTAAAGGATTTGGCTAGTTTATTTTCTTTTTTCTAAACTAGCCGTTGTATGAACCTGGCTTTTATACGAGTAAACAAACAAATCTGCTAAAAGTGGCGCACAATTAGTCCCAATAGGTATCCCCATTGTCTGCTAGAAAAATTGTCCTCCAAATTTCACAAATATGTTATCAATCAAGAATTCCAGAAATGAGCAATCTTTGTTGAAGACCTTAAATACATCAATCCTGTAAAATTTGGTTAAATTTGTTTGAGCGGTTTCAGAGGATCTATAGGGTTTCGGATCGAACGAAATGAGCAATCTTTGTGAAGGACCTTCGATAAATCATTCCTGTAAAATTTGGTTGAATTTGCTTCAGTGATTTCAGAGGAGAAGATGAAAATATGATTTTTCCCATAGGGTCCAATGTTAAACTGTTTTTCGTGCTGACGGCCATGTTTTTATCGGAGCCAAACGAGATGAGCATTCGTTGTTGAGGACCTATAGCACACTATTCCTGTAAAGTTTGGTTTCAGAGGAGAAGATGAAAATGTGATTTTTCCCATAGTGCCAATTGTTTAATTCAAGTTCCGAGCAGGCTGTCATGTTTTTATCGGATCGGAACGGAGTGAGCAATCGTTGTAAAGGACCTTCCATACCTCATTCTTGTAACGTTTGGTTGAATTTGCTTCAGTAGTTTCAGAGGAGTAGATGAAAATGTGAAAAGCTAACGGACGGACGACTGACGATGGACGGACGATGGACGCCAAGTGATAGCAATAGCTCATTCGTACCCTTTGGGTCAGATGAGCTAAAAAGAGACTGATTTATTTATTTTCTTAAAATAAAAAAAACATGTAATTATATACAATTCTTGTGAAAACAATAGCATGTCGAATAGGTAACGGTAAAAACACAATTGCCCAGAACTTGTCGTAATTAAGAGCTTGGACATGGTGCCTATATTCAATAGTATTTTCTACCAGATGACCGGATATTACCAGCGAACACACTGAAATATGTCAAATGACATACGGGACTTCCAAATCAAATGTTTGTTACCGAGATCCTTTTAGTACAAAAAAATAAATCAATTAGCGCTAGAGGATGATTGTCCATGATGAAAAAAACCAATAAAGAGTTGTTCAACTTACTGAATCTTTGCATATAAATTCGTTTTCCAAATATATATTTTCTGGGGGGTGGGGGAGGGCAGTAGGTGAGGTTGGACTTTTTTTGTAGGGATGTGCCTAAATGATTTCAGAAACATACACCGAATTTATATATTGATGTACTTAAAACATACCCCCAAATTTATATAACAAATCCAAATTGGGGACCGGTATTTAAATATGTACCATTAATTTTAATAGGTCATATCAAAACATCAAAGGAACAAGGCATTTAGTGCATGAAATAATACACTTTTAAAAGTAATAATGCAAATGAATTGTTTCTTCTTAAAATATATCCAATTTTTTTTTTTCTTTTTTTTTTTTTTTTTTTTTCNATATGCTTGTGTATGTACAAATGGATTAAAACACACACCTTAACTTATACAGGTCGAGCTAAAAACCATACCCGAAATTTTGCCATATCCCCGTATACCAAAATATATGAAGTTACCCCCTCCCCCTCCCTCCCTGGCTACTCGGATGAAATGATTTTGTTTGTTATAAATACTTAAAACATATCATTTTGCAAATGTTACTAGTATGGTATACTGTAAGGGTATTATTTTTTACATATTCTTAAGGTGGTATGTCGGCGTTTATTTATTTAATAGGTCAAATATACAGTTCTGCATTTGCATTGGAGGACACGCCAGTGCCTTCAACTACAAAGAGTCCCTATCTCGAAAGTTCCGTATTGCAATATTGATATACCGTTCAAAAAGGTGACAATTTTCGACTTGTGAATGCCGCTCTCTGCTTAATTTACAAGTTTCTGTAAAAACAACTTAACAAAATACCCTCAAGAATATCTATAAAGAGTGTAGACACACACCATCAAAATGTTATATTGCTGTTGACTGTTGACTATGGACAACTAAATTCTGATGAATTTTCAAGGCCTTGTAAAAAATTAACAAAAGACCTACCTTGTCCACAAAGCAAGACCGACAGCACGTCAGCATTTGATTTATTGATCTTTTCTGTTATACACGAGTGAACATATTAAACGAACAGTTCGAGAAGACAGTAAAATAAAACATCTAAAACACATCACATACATGTATGGAACGCAACAAAATGGCAAACGCAAAGGTATGTGCCTCATAAACTTCAAAATTTCATCACCTTTCTTTATTCCTCTTTCTTTTGTGACTTCGCAGTTAACCTGTAAGGGGTCGACCATTGATTTTCTTTTTTTTTTGGGGGGGGGGGGGGTTGTCGGGCGAATTTGCCTACAAAATTTATTAATTTTCATGACTATTTCGAACAACTTATTTATTTTCAAAAGATATGTACTTTTAAATCTTTTGTTGACTCGTGTGTCTTTTTTTGGGGAGGTTGATATCGACTAAACATTACCAGAGCCGAGAGACGCAAATATAAAAAAAAATCGGTACTTATATAGTGACCTTTTTTTTCTTAATATTAGAATATTTACTGAATAATTTTAAATTGTCTCTGGTATAAAAAAAATATACGTTATATTCTTTAATGGGATCGATGCATGTTTTATTTATTGTACACTGTATATTTTGTTCCTATAATTGGTCTTTTTTCAAAATATGCACAAAACTTATTGAAAATCGTGTAAAGTGGTCCCTGGTACTTACACTTCCTACAAATAAGAAAATATACCACACTCTTATGTTTTCTGACTTATTAGCAGTCGATCGTGGCTGTAAATGGCTTTTTAAAATACATGTACTTAAAAAAAACTGGGGGAATTAACATGGGCTCCACAGCACTCTGAAAGCCAAGAGCCAAGTAAGGGGAGCCCTGAGCCCAAATCAATTTCCAGAAAAGGGGATTTCAAGCCCTGGAACCCCCTCCTTTCTTGATCCGACAATGAAATACAATACGAAGCAGCAAGACTCGTAAAATAGCTTCCAAACTTCTGTAGTGTTACTCTAAGAAAACATACAGTGAATATACATTTCATAACTTTCAATTCTATCAAAAAAAATGTTACACGATATAAATACGGGATTTTATCTAAAGTCAATCTTAAATGTTTGAAATTGGATGAGAGCAACTAAACTTTCATTAAATGCGACGTAATTTAAGTCTGTATTTGTAGAATTCAAAATCTAAGTGCCCGTCTATCTGCAAAACTTCACTTTTATAGAAAGCTTCAGCTTTACAGTAAGAAAGCAGTAGGATTATTAGATTCTAATACACAGTTTTAATTAATTCTCATTTTCTTTGAAATATGTATACAAGTATATAGAAATAAACACTCAATGAAGATGTAATTTGTGTGGCGGGCAACCCTTTTTCCTTATTCTGTAGTTCTGCTAGTATATGAAATGCAATTTATTGCACATTTTCAACAAAATGTGAAGGATATTTTCGGAACTAAAGTTAAAATTTATATTGGACTAATAGAAGACTGAATGTTACCCGGAACATGACAAAGCGTTGGGTTATATTATAAATTGCATCCATTCTCACTGGTTAGGCAAGCGTGATACATGTGACAGATTAATACATGTATATTTCATTGGTGACATAACAGAGGCTCTCAGACGGTTAAAACTGTAAATTGATATACAGTGGACATACACAGAGCTGAAATATAAAGGCACATTTCATTTTCGGATACATATAATAACGTTTTGAATCTTAATTTCCCCAAATTACAATACATTTTTGCTGTAAAATTGTATATATAATTCTTGCGAAATCCTATAAATATCTAAACTATCTTGCAAAAAATATACAAATATACAAATATTTCACTCTTGTCTTCATTATGTCATCGTCTAATTCTATTTCATTAAATAATTAATGCATCATTTATCGTTGAGGAAACAAAAGATACAGGAAACAATATATCCGAGTTTTCTGCTCAATATTTCTTCCTAAAAATTGTATGCAAGGAAATATGAGGTACAAAAAGAAATATACACTCCTGTTATGGACAGTCAGGGACATTGACGTGTATTGTCCCTGTGATATTACATTTTTCGTTCACAGTGCGCCAGGCTACCATGTCAATTTTAAAATGACATATCTAAATAATAAATCGTTTGAGCTACATGTTCAAGTTTCAAAGACGCCTTTTGTGGTTAAAGAGGATGGGTAGGAGGGATTCTAATCATGGAATCACAAACTTGAAAAAAAAATATTCAAATCCCAAGAAATCAATCCAATATCCCGAAAATAAAAAAAATGACAACGAATTGATCCCGAATTCGCACCATATAAAGTAATTGATCCCGGTGTCGTTTCCCGTATTAACTGTCCCTCCACCTCTCAAAATACCGAGATTGTCATAAATAACACAATACACAAGTCAACTGCAAATTTAGGTTTTACATATGACCATTTCGACAACTTCTTTCCCTTCAGTGCAGATCCTGGCTTTGTCTTTGCTTTACTGTGTTCCCGTTTTTGTCATGTCTATGGACTTTTATTGCTGTAATCATCACTTCCATTGTTCCTTCGGTATCCTACTGCCGTGTTTTTATTATTATTATTATTATTATTATTATTATTATTATTATTATTATTATTATCACACTTCGACTTACTCCTTATATTTCGGTTGATATCCTTACCTAAAACTGAACCGTTCAAATACTAAAAATAAAAGGGTTAAAAAATCAAGGGAGCTGAAGCAGGATGTATAATGTTTTAGTTTGAAAATTTGAGTGACTTACCCTCATATAGGTTGTAAACCAAAATGTATTTCTTTATCTGTCTTTATCTAAGAACATGTCTGTCATTCATTTAGATTTGCTCTCCGTTGTATGATGACTACTTAATTTCTAAAATACAGGAACCTGATAATGCTGTGCACATGCCCATACTAATAACATGAATAAATGATTTGATAAAATCAATAAATTTAAAGTGTCACATAGTCTTTTCTGAAAATACACAAGAAACCATATGAAGTCTTCTAGATTGTCCGAACAAGAAGAACACACCTAGATTTTTTTCCTATCATGAGTAATGTCATTTGTTATATAAAAAATTATGAGAGGGAAAATATGAATAAAATGATGGATATGTACCTAATTTATAAGAAGAAGAACATGAGAGACAGTAAAGCTTTAAAGACGCAGTCTGGGCATTGTGCAGATAGATATTGTATTCATGACAGCAGTTGACATTACGTCAAGGGTGTACATTTTTCATTTATTGTCAATAAATCGCATATTTACCAAATTGGTTTTTATTGACGGATTAGAATCCAAATTACACATTTGAATAAGTTATCACATATATCTTAAATGACCGGTTATTGAAATTTTTGAAATTATCAGAATAATTGGAGTTAATAGAAAAGACCTCTGTCGTAAATTGATATAAGAAATAGCCCGTAATTTAAATGTATTTTATCGTAAATAATCTAAAATAAATAAATATAATTTGACATAGTTCTGATATTATATTAAATGTTTTTGAAAAATGTGTGATTGGTGGTCCACTCCATCTTGTAATAAAATTAATTTAGCTTCAACATCACTTGTTTACGTGACTAGGTTAAATTGAGATCGAAACTTTCTTTAATGGATGCACAGTCAAGAATAGTTTGTTTTACTTCCTTTTTTTTCAAAACGTTCGGAAAAAAACATGTTTTTTATTCAAGTAAGTGAGAACCGAATCGTCAGCCAATCTATTTTTATTAAATAAGGCAAATACTGACTGACTGAAGAGACTTGATTTCATTAGATGTTTTGTGTGTCACATAATTTGAATACAGAATAACTGCTGTCAGGAACAGTAAGGGATCAGTGGTCGACCGGCTTCGATCTCATGTATGTTTAACTAGAATTAATTATCGCCATTTTATTAGAAGTCTCTAATAAATAGCACAATAGTTATAATACATGTACCACAACACGGGACTTCTGAGACGTGTTCATACCAGAAAAAAATTGAATACTGTACAAAGAAAATCAATACATCAATACAGTGAGAGGGAATAACACTAATTAGTGGACACTGTTGAGCTAGGGTTAGGGTGGTTTATATAATCAATCTGCTGTAGCAATTCGGGTTAATTGTTTTTCGTTAATTAAAATTAGGTTAAAAGATTGTCATCTAGGAACAATTAAAACATAGACTTCAATTTCATAAATATTTTGTGTTTTATTCGATATATATATTTATTTCAATGGTTTCAAAAATCAAGTCTCTCCGTCTCACTGGTATCTGAGGCGATCGTTTCTGCCTTCGATTACACGAGAGTTCCTTTCTCGAAAGTCCCGTACTGGTTTTCCCCTAATTAATGTTATTAAATCTGCAATGTCGGAGCATTATAGCACATTATATGTAAAGAGAAACTGTTAACCTAAGTTTTGAAATATATAGTATTCCTCCATGCAGTTTTAATTGCATATAAGAAAATGTAATTCACTTGAAGTAAGCTAAGGGTAAGTTCAAAGTTTCACTTTCTCTTTAACCCATGAAATGGACATGTCATTGTTTTTACTAAGACAAATTTATTGTCATTTCTAGGAATAAAATAAGGTTTTTTGGGCATTTGAGATGGTCAGCATTCAAATATAATGCAGTTTATTACATGAAATGTTAAAAAATGGATAACAGGAAGCACCAACAATGGCTAAAAATTATAATTACATGCCACAATCTGTTAAGGAACTACATAGGAAAAACACAATCTGTTAAGAAACTACATAGGAAAAACACGAATAAGACAAAAGAAAAACAACGATAGGAATGCAGAGTATCTTGCCAATAACCCCTTTTACGTAAAGAATGCATAACGTCCCAGCCTTGCTGGATCTTTAATCAGTTCCTTTCATTTTTACAACATTTCCATACAAACAAGGATTAGAAATACATTTAGGAGTAAGATGTTTGCGATAAACGCCATATTTAGGTACCAAATGTTCATATCTATTAAAAAATTGGAATACAATTTGAATGCTACACTTCGGAATTTTGTTATTCAGTAATACTTGCGCTCAATCGTTGATCAGATTGAATGTCAAGGGAAATGTAGTGATTCGTACAAACTTTCAGATCCTAAATAGACAAACACTACATTTTTTTTATTTACAAATGTACAAAATAATACAAAAGTCAAGTAAAAAAAATGCTTGAACTTGGTAAAATCAATGAATATTTGCAGTCATGTTTGAGATTTGTGAAAAAAGTACAAGTATAATAAGACACAAAAGCACTAAAGTTAAAGTGTGTTTCCAAGAACAACAGTCTATTTTAAACGAAAAATGATATAATTACACTCTTAAGTATTATTGTTGTAATCGATATCCGCCTTAAATGGTGACAAATACTTTATGTTAGTATCCTATAATGAACATCACATGAAACAAAAAAAAAAACATATCTTAAGTGAAAATACCTAAATAAATATCTATTTAAATATTAAAAAAAAATGAGAAATACCTAAGAAACATTTTAGATATAAGTATGCATTAATCAATGCTATTAGAGAATGCAAACACTTAATATGAATTTCAAATTACTGGTTCATAAAGAATCAATGTCTAGATTCTAAGTTTCAATGTCGAAGAAATATATATATGTATTTTTTTCAAACAGCACTGGGACATTTCGAAACTAACACCAGGGAAAGTGCTAGACAGGAGAATCTCAGACATCAAAGGGTATGATTTCTAGTCTCGGACAAAGCTTGTTGAGTCCGAGATGATTGAAATCTTACCAGAGGGTGTCTGAAATTCTCTTGACTCGCACTTCTACTGGTGTTTGATTTTATTTCTCACTGTATTCTTCAAGAAATATACTAAAATCCACATACAAATATCGTCCTCTCTTCGTCTGTATACACAAGGGGTTACGTCCTTTTTTGTAACATTATAAAATCTGGAATGTATACCCGAGCGCGGCATTTTTAGAGGCAGATTTCTATCGTACTTTCAGATGAAATTTTACTTCAAATGATTCAGCAATTTTATAATATGTAGATTTTTAACACTTATGATCACTAATCAGGACAGATATTGACTACAGACCCTGATGTACAAAACTTGATATTTCCCCGTAAACTGCACATGGCATTTTTGTCTTGCACTAGTGTAAGACAAGGAAATCTCACACCTCTAAAAATAGGAACTATTGTGTCTCAAAATGTTGCATAAGATTAAGATATTCGATAAATTGTTAAAACCTAAGGAGTATCTCCCTCTTGCATAGCTCTGTCCTTAGCTGATTTTGGCGTTCCTATTTAGATCCTACTGGTAATTTGTTCTCTATCAGCGTTTAAACATTTTTCGGTTCATGGATATCCAATTGTTTCGATTTTATCTGAACTGATGAGACATAAATTGTTGAAATGTGCATATGCAGAACCTAAATTTACAGTAACCTCGGTATTGTGTTATTTATATACTCTGCAAATCATTTTGTATTAAGCATCAACCAAATTTTTAAAAACAAATGCTTAATATACTATTTACAAGTATTTCAATTGAAATTTCATATGTAAGAAGGCTTGATATCATAGTCAGCGGAAATTATGTCCTTAGCTAGCTGTCAGTAACTGCGAGCATTTGTCCGGAAAGTACCTGTGTGTATTGTCTTCATGTTTTATGTACTTCATTGTAAGGGTACTCGTCTTGATAAGTTGGACTTTTTTCTAGTTTGATTTTTACTGTGAGTCTTTTTGCGTATTTGTTTTTAGCCATTCACTACACATAGGGGGAGGGTTTGGATCCAAGAAAACGAGTTTAACCCCACGTAATTTTTGCGCCTGTCCCAAGTCTGGAATATGTTGGAAATTGGCTTGTCCTTGTCTTCTTATAAAATTTTAGTTTCTTGATATTTGGGTTTTTGGATGTGGTTTGTTTCCATTGATTTATTCACTTATTTACCTTTTCGGGCCATTTAGGGCTTAATTTATGGTGTGAGGTTCCTCACTGTGTTGAAGACCATATGGTGACCCCTAGATGTTTTATTTTTGGTCGTTTTAACCTGGATATGGGATGTTGTCTCCTTGACATTTACCCCATTTCCTTTCTTTTTCATTTTAATGTTTAGAGTAACCAATACAACCATTCACCATGCAACTTTAAACATATCCCTCATATATTCACATTCAACTCTAAAATCTCACGTGAAGATAAAATACATGTATGGTAATTGAAAGACAGAATTAATTAATACATTACAAAACAAAATAATAAATAAGTCACTGGTCTTTTCAAGCCAATATTAAGAATAACATCAATTAATTAAAAAATAACACAGCAAATAATCTTCTGATTTTCTTCAGTCTTTGAATGAGTGTTCGGTTCTCACTTACTTTAACTTGCAAAGTGTAAGCGTAATTTACAAAACAAAATTTGTTTAAAATTGACTTAAACTGAACAAATTGCTTGCACTTTTAATTATTATCGAAACAAGGCAGAAACAATGCTACATAGACATATCACTTATACAGAGACATTCCATTATAAAATACTTTAATCACGTAAAGGTAAAATAGATTCACAACAATTGAAATTCACAATCACAGCCTGTACCAAGTGAGGATCATTGCGATTGGCATTTCTCTTGTGGTCTTACGCCTGTTTTGTCCTTTTTGCCCTTTCGATTTTGGCTCTTCACAATTCTGTTCGGTAATTGTGTTAATATACTCATAAAATTATTTGGAATGGTTGTTATAGTTACATCCATTATAACACTACATGCCAAATAATTCATAGGTCTTCTCTAGTAAATATTAATAATGCGAACAATCGAAATGAACACAGTATACAGAAATACATTCATAAACATTATGTTGGTATCGATAAGGAAAAGAAGGATCTTTGTTTAAAACATTGATATGAATTATGTCATTCCTGATGTATGTTTCCCTAGTCATATGTTTCGTGATGAAGGTGGCCTACTTAAAATTCTTCATTTATCTTCTAAGCAAATTATGGGAATTGATTTTTCAAATTGAGGTCCAACATCTGATTATTAACAATGACTTTTTACCCATTTATATACCACACATCATACATAATTTTGTACTAAATGAATTTTTAGGTAAACATGCCCTTTTAAAATATTGTATGGGGGTAATAAAAAAATTACCAAACAGAATTGTCAAAAGCCAAAGTTGCAGAAAAGGCGGAAGTGCACCATAAAATTGTAGATAATGATACAAAATACAAAATGCTCAAGTTGCAGAATAAAGTAAGAAGTAGGCAACTCCACAACTAGATGTTTTTTTATAGATATAATGATACGAAGTAAGAAGTCTGCAAGTCCACAAATGGCTGTTAATTAACAGATTGTATCTTTATACAATGTGACAAAATTGTCTTTATTTAAATGTTAATTTCATTTCATTATATGATGTAATAATTCTCAAGTCTTTGTAAATTTTATTTTTATCAAACAAGTTTAGTTTTGAATCCACAACAGCATCGAATAAGAAACGGCATTTCAACTCTAGAGATAGGCTTGCCGAGCGTTTAAAAAGAATGAAAATTTAATTATTGAGAGTATAATTAGAGATGTCGTTTTTCAAGAGATACGGTTGTGGATTTTATTTCTCTAATGTTTTCAGGGATATTTTGGACATAAACCCCCTTTTCGAATGATCCGAAATAAATCTGGTCTTCGAGCGTGACGTTATCAAGCATGGTCGCCTTTTTTCATGACGTAACAATGGTAAAGTGGGAAAACGACAAACGTATTCCACGTCGTAATTGAATTTCGCAAATAACTTGCCGAGAACAACATTCTCTCTAAAGATGGGATGCATATTTCTTCCACTGTTTAGGAAATCTAAAAACAGGAAAGAAATTATAGAATTACATATTTATCACCCAACGTTGTAATTATTTTCATGTATGATATTTATGATATGTTATTTGACAGATCCTAAATATTTTTACAGATGAAGTCGGAAAAATACAATTATTCCAAAATTTCCAATGTGGAGATTTTGCACACTTGTACAAGTGAAGTCGAAACGTCTACACTGATGTCAATGCAACAAGAAGGGGTAAAGTGATGACAATGGAGTCAGAAGCCTTTGAAACTTCAGCCGAGAAGAAGCGAGTGATGCTTTAGACGCCAGGAGGTAATACAGTGATGACATTGAAGTTAGATATAATTAAAGTGATGCCAATCAAGTCAGGTAGAGCAACGAAAATCCAGATCAAGCTGGAAAGAAGTAGAGTATTTTCAATCAAGCCAATATGAAGTATAGTAATGCCAATCAGGTCAGAAAGTACAGTGATGCAAATGGAGTTAGGAAGATGTTTTATGATGCCGATGAAGTTAGGAAGATGTACAGTGTTGCCATTGAAGTCAGGAAGAAGTGCGGGAACGCGAATAAACTCGGGAACGTACCGGAAGCTTGTTATCATTACTTTTGTCATGCTAGCGGCGAAAGTCGCACAAAGCAAGACATAGGCTTGCAAAGCATGACGGCGGCGTAAAGCCAAGTTTTTGTCAAAAGCCAGAGGTAAAGATTTAATAATAATGCTGTATCTATATCCTTTATGAATAAGTTTGTTCACCGGATTAATAAGTTTGGAAGGACAATTTTTGGATTAGTCAATGTATCTATGATAAAATTAAGAAATTGTTTTTATCGATATATGATATCTAAACCCTTGATGCAGGAGCTTCTCAGCGAGACAAAGAATTCGGTCGTTCAAAACAGAAACATCACTACATACCCATGCATATAGAACAAGTTGTGAAATGTAGACCCTGTAAGAAGGAGCTAGCGGAACATTGGCGTCGAGATGGGGAAAATTGACTATAGGGAAGGAGAAATCATCCCTTTTATCATAAACTTTGGTGTTTAACTTTCCATGATTTTTTGATATATCAAGATCAAGAAAAGGAATATGATCATTGCTGCTATTGGATTTATTTTAAGGTCTGCGGGATAAATTTCATCTGTAAATTTAGAAAATTCAGGATTATTCAAAGCCAAAATCTCGTTCAAATATCTATATGTACTGTTAAATTTATCCACTATATGCTGTTTAGAAGGGTCTTTATGAATATTTGCCATGAATATTTGCTGAACAGAAAGCCGATTCTATTTGGAATCTTACAATATCTAATTTTTTGTAAATTTAGTTGAAAACTAAGGAGTATCTCTCTCGTGCAAAGCTCTGTCCTTTGCTGATTTTGGCTTTACAGTCAGATTATTTTGTTATTTATTCTCTATCAGTTTTTAAACATATTTGAGTTTATGGTCTTCCAAACGTTTAGATTTTATCTGCACTGAGGAGACATAAGTTGTCTAAATGCGCATATGCAGAATTAAAATTCATAGTAACTTCGGTACTTAGTTATTTTTTACCACTGGGTCGATGCCACTGCTGGTGGACTGTTAGTCCCCGAGGGTATTCACCAGCCCAGTAGTCAGTACTACGATGCTGACCCGAAAGCCGATTCTATTTGGAACCTTACAATATCTAAATTTTTGTAAATTTTGTTGAAAACTAAGCAATATCTCCCTTATGCAAAGCTCTGTCCTTAGCTGATTTTGGCTTTACATTTAGATCATTTTGGTTATTTGTTCTCTATCAGTTTTTAAACATCTTTTTGTTTATGGTCTTATAAACGTTTAGATTTTATCTGCACTGAAGAGACATAAGTTGTCGAAATGCGCATATTCAGAATTAAAATTCACAATAACTTCGGTACTTAGTTATTTGTTACCACTTGGTCGATGCCACTGCTGGTTGACTGTTAGTCCCCGAGGGTATTTACCAGCCCAGTAGTCAGTACTGGTGCTGACCCGAAAGCCGATTCTATTTGGAACCTTACAATATCTAAATTTTTGTAAATCATGTTGAAAACTAAGGAGTATCTTCCTAATGCAAAGCTCTGTCCTTAGCTGATTTTGGCTTTACATTTAGATCATTTTGGTTATTTGTTCTCTATCAGTTTTTAAACATCTTTGGCCATATGGTCTTCCAAACGTTTAGATTTTATCTGCACTGAAGAGACATAAGTTGTCGAAATGCGCATGTGCAGAATTAAAATTCACAGTAACTTCGGTACTCAGTTATTTGTGACTTGTAGCAATAAAAAAATAAATAAATATATGTTTTACTGAAAAAAAACGTACACACTTTTTCGGAATGACTGGTTTGCTGTTTACTACATTCAACATTATTCAATGTCTGCCAGCATAAACCAACCATTTCATAGCGTTTCTAAAATTTTTATTTCATACATCCAAAATGTGAATATCCCTTGCATTAAATCGTTCTGATATAAATGTTAAATGTATATTTTAATCGTATAATAGCGGTTGCATCGTAAAAAATGTACACTACAAAGCGAATAAAAGTATACATATCTGCGAATTGTAGATTAATGCCATATACACGTAGCTAGTATATTGTAAGTTATCTTCGTTTATACCCATAGACATGGAGAATGTAACACCCTCAAGTACTCTAGTACGCCATGAGGCGAGGCTGATAGGTATACCGGGTACTGAAGGGTGTTGCAATCTCCATATCTACGGGTATCAACGTAGATACGACAACACGATTGATTTTCGGAGCCATTATGTAAACAACAGCGAACACGAGGAGTCCTCCAGCAACAATATGATTAATTTATATCTGGGAACACACTTTATGATTATTTCATCTGCATTGAAAACACTCTTTTAGCTGCAACCATTCAGTGTTTCTAAACACGCGTGAAATCGAAAACTATTGTAAAATTTACCTTCGTTAGAATCCTCAATAAACACTAGACGGCGCTGTTTTTGGATTAGCTTTTGAGTGACTAGTTGAACACCTTAACTTACGTGTGTTGGACTGTTAGGTACCAAATTTTATTTACAAAATTACACAACCGACAACAGCGTCTCTAGTGTTTATTGAGGATGCTACCTTCGTGTCACGACAAAGACCACAATAGTTTGTCAAAAACGAAAATTTGTCTAAAATACATTCGCCATGTCTACGAGTGGCGGATCCAGGGGTGCGCGGGCCCCCTTAGGTTGGGAAATATCCCAAAGTCCTTATGATTTTTTTTGGAAAATTGGTTCTGCGCCACCACCCCCCTCTTGATAAATTCTTCCTCAGACCCCCTAGCAGAAAGTCTGTATCTCGGATCTCCGGTTCCGGTGTAAACAAGATGTCTTGTAAATTTGTTGTGTAAAATAATGTTTCAATCAGCCGTAAGCAGATAAGCAGATAAGTAAAATGCATAATATGAACAATTCTATTAAGAGTAACCTTCCAAATATCGATTTAAAACATGCTGTGTAAAGTGAAAACCTCGAGTGAACTAGATAAGTGCTAACAAACTTTAAATTTAAACGTCCTAGATTATGAACTCTGAAATGACTTATGTTTTTGATTATTTAGATAAGACAGACATTATAAAAGTACTATCTCCGACATCTGGGAAGGAGAAGATTTTAACAAATACGATATACCACAAAGCCCAAATGGTTTCGCAAGGGAACCATGGAAAATATATAGGGAATCAGGATGGGATATTCTTCAGAGTAGACATAAAAAGCCAAATTATAACTTTTGCATAATCTTCACTTGAGATGCTCCCGATTATTTGATTGCAGAAAAATCACTCTGATTTATTCAGTCGTTTATCTGTTGAGGTGTTTAATTTTACATATCAAATAACAAAATACTGAAGTAACTGTTAATCTAGTTTCTGAATATGCGCATTATGAAATGCTAGAAAAAAGTGATTGTGTTGAAAAAAGTGATTGTTTTGCTTTGTTTCAGTATCCATACTGATGCACAAAATGCTTTAGGTTAATTAAACATCCTAAACTTTCAATAAGTTTTAATAAAAATTTATAAATCAATGCAAATCAACAATTTTACTTTTTGATCAATTTGAAAAAAAAAATAGGATTTCAACATGTTCATAAATTAATTTTTTAGTCAGATAACTCAAAAAGAAGTAATTTAAGGGGGTAGGCCTCGGTAGACCTAAAATCTTTCGCTCGTTTAATTTCTTAAATATTTTTAGTATTGAAAGATCACAAGTTCTTGTCGACTTTCAGCAATTTTCAACAATTTTTACCGTCCCGTTTTATGTCTAGTGGTCATCAAAATTACCCTGTTTCCCCATGTTATTTAGTCCCTTCATAACTTGATTGTTGTGTATAAAATTGGCTCTAATTAAATTTGTATTTGATTTAAAATTATGTCAAATGCACAATTCTCTATTTAAGACATGCGTGCAAGTAAGCATGAATAATGAGAGGAAATTCAACTAGTTTGAACTGAAATACATAGGTGTTCTGAATAGTAGACGCTGAAATTTTCACTCGTTTTTATCACTATTAAACACTTCTTGTATACAATTCTGTTGTTTAATTTTCACCACAAACTGAGAATTAGAAGAAGACAAGTATATGTAAGATATATTAAAATTTAAGATAATTTTACCGTCCCATTTTCTTTTTCGTAATTTAGAATAAAGTGGGTAAAAATCAATCAAAATTGCTGAATCTGTGCGCTAAATTACCCCCGTTTGATGACATACGATTTTATATATTTATATTATCTTTGGATAGCATTGCAAAACTGTCGAGTAAAATGCACTCATTATAAATAACTGGAGTCAGGAAATTTATTACGCCTTTGTGTCAAATGTCTGTTTTCTAGCTAGTTAGTTTACTTTAGGTATATAGGAGTCTAGGATGATGTTTATTTCGCTGAACTTGATTACTCTTTATTAAGGGGCGACTCCTACCTGCCGTTCGGTGTGGAGTTTCCTCACCGTTCCTTGAAGATCTCATGGTGACTTTTTGGGTTGTTATTACTCCATTGTCTCTTTGACATATTCCCCGTTTCCCTTTTTTCTATATTAGGTATTTGTTTTTATGGCACATTAAATATTTGTTTGCTGTATGGAACTTTTTTTACAATTTTAAAGGTTTAATAATACCTATTGTAATGGTTCTATTTGTTTGCATAAGTAATAAAAAAAAAATGAAAACGGAGTTATCTCCTCCTACCCAAGGTCTATCCCCTTAAGTGAACAAAATTGAAAAGTCGCTGATGTCAATTTTGAGATATAAGTGACTAAAAATTTGGCGGGAAATTGAACTCCTCTGCATTTTTTTTTATACGTTTAACATAAGTAACGTTTTTTCCATGATCGAATGAGATAAAATAAATATAATTTAATAATTTTTTTTTTTCAGAATGCTGCTCATGATGTATAAAATGAAATTATCAAACAAAATATGGGGGGTTTGTGGGCAAAAAATTATAATGCTCATGATGCGTTTGAATTGATAAAACAAGGAAAGTCTGAAAAATTGTCAGAAATTCCAAAAGGTGACCAGCGAGCATCCTTAAATTATCCAGTCAGCACTTCAAAGTCAGCAATCTGAAAAAAATAATTCAATATTGACATCCTCCTCTTCTATTAGGTACATATATAATGAACATGACACATTACCTGCAAAGTAAACAGACCCAACTAATGAATTGACCCTGTGCGTACATGTATATTAGGCTACAGGACATGTTACTGCATTATGAGGCTGCTGATGAAAGGGGACTGCTATATAATCAAGTAATCATAAACTGTTTGCATGGGTAATCAAGAATTATTTACTTGCTAGAAATATTGTAATTTTAGAATTTTGTCACACATATTGTAGTCCCAATTGAGAAGGGTCTGATAACTAACTTGTTAAATACACCAGGCAATCAAGTAATCACTACAGTACCAGGAATATTCAACCTGGCAATTTGACTGCAAAAGGATCACTAAGGGATCACAAAAGGATCACAGAAAAAAGTTATGATCATTGATTGCAATCCAGGAATGCGATCAATGACCGCATGATCACAAGGTTTGCGATCATTGATCGCCGGTGTTGTGATCCTTGATCGCAGGTGTTGTGATCATTGATTGCAAGGATTGTCATCATTGATCGCAAGGATTGTTATCAATGATCGTAGGAGATACAATTAAAGGATCACAAGCGTTGCGATCAAGGGTCACAGCCGTTGCGATCGAGGATCACAAACCTTGCGATCAAGGATCACAAAAATTGCAAGGATTGTACTATCAATGACTGTTTATTAAAAATAGAAATTTTTATTAACAAAATGAAAAATGTAATAACTTATATTCATTATATATATGAAAACTAATCGTTTATTTTACGTGTATTATTCATTTCAGTTAAAAACGTTTTGTTGAACAAAAATCGAGAATTGTTCTTTTTTATCGTTGCTTTTATTAATTCATTATTATTTTCATTTTTGTTTACTTTTTCATATTATTTATTTACTAATTAATTTATTTATTATTGTTATTTTTTTACTATTTTTATGTCTAGGTATAAAGCCTTTTACATCTTAATGTTATTTTGCGATTAAAAAATTCTTTGTATATACTGTACGTATGCCCAGAATTATTTATAATGGAAATATTTTACATTTATATATTATGTACTTTACAGTGCCGGGTTACTGATTTTTTTAAGATAAGTTTATCTATCATTTATATGCCATTTACTCCTGTTTTGCGAGAAATTTATTTGCCAGTTTACAATGATTACCTGCGGAAGGTGATTGTATATTGTAACCCCGGGATTGTAACACAGTCGTAAAACATTCTGTCTGTGTATATTTCACTGTGTCTCAATATACACACGTGTCCGATTCTCTCTAGCGCAGAGCTGTCGGCTTACTCACATTACACAAAAAAGTCTTGCACAATAACAGACTGGTAACAGCTTTGGGGGATCAAATGAGCATTAGAAATAACTTTAAAAGAATTCCCAACATGACATTTTTATCCGGGTACTTTTATAAAATCAAATCAATATTTCATCTCTAGTAACTATACGGAATAAAGAGGATATGAAAAAACTATGCAAGGAACAAACAGACGCATTTTATCTTACTTTCTTGGATCTTCTTCCCCGATTGAATTTGTGTATTCGGGTTAATAAATTGACTTTTTGACCCCATTTCTGTAAAAATCATGTTACTTGACAACGTGTCAGTCTTATCAGAAGCAGAGATATATCTCTGTCAGAAGTAACGGGAACTTGTGTGTGGGCTATTCCAAGTGCTTGGTGATACACTAACATAGGGTATTTAGATTCCGGCTTAAATATTCAACGGTAGTTCCGGCAAGAATGTTTGTTTGTAGCGAAATATGTGCTTGCCATATATAAGTTTAAAAATGGATGGTTAAGAAATGCTTAGTACAAGAGAAAATGATATACCACTACATATCATGTAATATCCGTGGATGTGGGATATCAAGCTTATAGTCGAGACACGAGCGCAAAGGTTTTATCACAAAAGCTGATATTTATTTGAAACTGCAGTTGTGTT